>JBBCBC010000031.1:10078548-10286166 GCA_037126765.1 Stenogyne calaminthoides | reverse complement strand
AATTGATATTCAAGGCCCGAAATCACTACATCTCCTCCCGTTCTTCCACATCAAGATGCGAGTGGATCTCTAACATTTGCGTATGAAGCAGCAAGATTTCGTGAATCTAATATTGATCAAATCCTTTTACATTATTGTCCGGACACGATTTAGTCCGTTCAAGGATCCCCAGACACTTTCAAAGAAGAACTGCGTCTCTCCAAGCATATCGATGTGGATCCTCATCTTGTCGTCGAAGAGGGTCAATTTGTTTTGTTCTGCAGTTATTCGGAATAGAATCGTATTTATTCGATCTTCTCGACCGTTAACTTTCTCTCACTTTGTCAACTAGGTTTGAGATCTGGTCCATGATTAGCTTCCTCTCTTTGTCAACCGGTTGCTCTGTGCTTCTTCAAATTCTGATCGGATTTTACGACCAAGAGTCGTCAAATTGGGTATCAACCAAGCTTGTACCCGTCTTGTATTCTTTTACCCCATCTTGTATTCTCGCCTTGGATCTAGGATATCGACCCTAGGATACAAAAGAAACCTAGTCGACCGGATGTTGAAACCTCGCTTTGGTGGGTCTCATCTGCCCGACACCAATACGGTTTAAATAGCGGAGTTGCTCCTTACTCGATATAAGCATAAGCATCATATCCATTTTCTTATTCTTGAAAATACCCGGCTTAATTGCACGACCATCGATATCGGCATCTCATGGCCGGTTAAATTATTGGATACTACCGACGATACGCTACCGGCATGCTTCTTTTCGGTCAACAAAGTAATCGAGTCAAGGCATTCATTAAAATTAAAAGTCTTCAATATCCTTGAGTGCGATGTTCCTCGGAAGACTATCTCCTCCATCTGGCTGTCGATCCCAATATGATCGATGAGTTCGGAAAGTGCTTTCGTCGGATAGGCATTCACACATCGTAGAAAATACCGTAGAGTGTTCTTGTGCGAGGTGATTAGGAAGAGTCCTCTTGTTGAAGGATTGTGAGACATGGAGACATACATGTCTTTGATCTCCAGGCAGCGTCTTGCTCCTCACGAGCAAGTTTGAGCAGTGTTGGAACAAGTTCTGAATGATTTCTTGAGCGAGGTTCTGAGCGACTTCCGGCGGATGGATTTAAGCTTTGTGAATATTCGGGGAGGGTGGAGGATTTTACGGTTGACTAGTTGAAGGTTGATCGGGTTGTGGTTTTGATGTGGTTGAAATTATTTTTGGGAGAGAGGGTTCGAGAGGAAAGGGTAAACAATTTCCCGATGGAAGGTTGATTGAAGGTGGTGCGTCGGGTTGATGGTTCGGGTGAGGGTGAAGTTTTTTACGGTTAAGGGTTGGTGAAGGTGATTTTGAAGATGAGGTGGGTGAAGTGGGGGCGTTGGGTGGTTTCATGCCCTCTGAAAAGAACTTATGTGGTGAGTCGATGGTTGAGAATCGGTGATTCTCTCGGAGGTTGTACATCGACTCCATGGGTTTCCACTTGAGGCGGGTTTTCTACCATTAACTAACTCGACTGATTCTTTAGGTTGATCTTCGCTGATTCGAATTTCAACATCACTTCCTTCATCTTGAAGACCTCCGGAAAGGCATACCAACCTTCTTAGGCGACATTGTAGTAAGTGTTTTTCGGCGTTTCGCTTTGCGTCGGAAGGCTTACTCACAACAACTTCCTCTTTCGTTCCTCTCTTAGATGGAGCTTTGCCTTGAGGATTTTTTGGCTTCGGCACATATGGTGTTAGATCATCATCGGATAATCGGATAGTGCCTCATCCTTATAAGCGGGGCTTTTAATTTCTCCACATATTATACGTTGGGGAATTAATTGCGGATCTATTAGGGATGAATATTTAAATACAAATTTAATTCTAACAATTATTACTAGGATGAATTAATCTATATTAATTCAAATAATAATTCAATAACAAATTATGCATATAAGCGGTTCACATAAAACCTACATCTTGAATTACTACGGGTTTCGTGAACTAACCTCTGTTGGGATTATCTTTGGAAAGTATGCTTTTACTTTGTATAAATCGGTATTTAATTTCAGACTTATTCTTTGAAATAAATTGTTTATCGATGCTTTAAATATCATCGAATGTTACATATATTTCTTTGCATATCTGTTCATTAAATAGTCGTGTTACATTGTAGTTAATTTAGTGATACCAAGATCACGAAGATTAAATTAACGATTCGCTTGTAACTAAAGTACACCATTCCACGACCTAGATGAAATGAACAATCCATACGTGAAAGGTTGTAGTGTAAGGCTCGAATTGGTTTGTCTTGACCAGAGATTACACTAGTCTTTGTGAAGGTGTGATCGAGACATAAGGGCATGGTTTCAAAAGCAGTTTGATATGAAAGACTTAGGGAAAACCCGGACATATCCTTGGGATCAAGATAACTCGAGATCGCGAGAAAAGGATGATCGGGTTATCCTTCGAGTTTCATACATAGACCTTGGTTTTTGAAATGATTGACATGCAAGATTCCAAGAAAGGATTCGTACCTTTCGGACTTGGAATCCATCTATCCAAAAAATGTTCCTAAAACGAAAAGGAGATAGATGACATGAAAGGTATTCCCTTGTGCTTGTTTTGTCGGAAACCTTATGTATGCATTCTTTGTGTCACGAGACCGGATATCTGCTTTGTCGTGAGCATGGTAGCAAGATATCAAAGTAACCCGAGGAAAGCGCATTGGACGGCGGTTAAAACGTACGATGTCTGCGAAAAGAACTTCGGGATAGAATGTTGATTTATCGATCGAATACTCCATCCCCGTAATTTCTGGACTTTCGGTTTCCAATCGGATATAGATTCGAAAATTATCTGCCTCGATTAGTGTGTTTCCATTTGGGAAGTGTAGCCATCAAATGGGCCGAGTGTGAAGCATAAATGCATCAACGACTCAACCATGGGACTCGGGTAAGTAGGCGCTTGTGAAGCGATGAAAAGAACCGATTGACTCTAGATCTTCTTAGTGGACTTGGATGGTGTTACAGATTTGTCTAGCAATATCTACTAAGGCGATTTGCAAATTCAAGAGAACCAAGAGTCCACGAGTCAAACAAACACATTAAAGGAAAGACATCTTATCACGAGAAATCATTAAGAGATGAGATATAAATGTTGCAAAGATAGCGTCTGAGGGCGACTGGCAGATCCATTCCGGCAAAGTCACGCCTCTGAATACATTAGAGAGACATGTGAGTGGAATGGGTGTCAAGAGCGATTGCCAATCTGCTTTGAGTATAAGTGTGAAATTATTAGGTTAGGTGTAGGTGACATTAGATGTCACGGACTACTCGAGGCGTGTTGTAATATACTTAAAAAGCAGACTTTGAGTATAAGTGGGAGATTGTTGGGATTATCTTTGCAAAGTATGCTTTTTACTTTGTATTATCGGCCCGAATTTCGGGACTTATTTCTTTGAAATAAATTGTTTATCGCGATGCTTTAAATATGATTGAATGATACATATATTTCTTGCATAAGCGTTCAATAATTATTACATGTTACTTTGTAGTTAATTTAGTGATACGGATCACGAGAAGATTAAATTAACGATCCATTGTAACTAAAAAAGCGCCATTCACGACCTAGATGGAAATGAACAACCATCGCGAAAAGGTTGAGGTGTAAAGGCTCAGATTGGTTTGTCTTGACCAAGAGATTACACTAGTGCATGGTGATCTTGTTGAATAGGACCTCTGGGAGGATAAATTCTTGAGGCCCGAACAAGGAAGAATTAGACCTCGATCAGTTCGTTGTTTCTTAACCTTAGTCCACTTAAATAGGATCCGCGTGGGATTGGTAACTATTGCTTTGACTTATCATGGGTAGCGAATCGAGAGATTCAATACTTTTTATCTTGGGCAATATTATTGGTCACGTGTGATTCTTAAGGTTTATCTGAAGAATGGGTGTGCAGTATGCGCTTTGCTTGATTTCCCCCCTTGGGAGGTTCATAAGTTTTATCATACCAAATCTTGCAAGTGGAATTAGTTTCGGTATGGATAATAATGTTGAACGGTTCTCGACGAAGGACAAAAATATTAATTAGCGGAAAGCTATTTAGATTGGCTTGAATTAATTAATGGGCTAGATAATCTTAAACACGAGAAATAATGGCCAGGGAGCCATATTATTTGTAATATGGGTTAAGATGGATGGTGCAATATTAATTATGTAGTGGGATTAATTAATATTTATGGGCTTGAATATATTGTGGCTCAATATTAGATATTCAAGATCCGTTAGAAGGTCCAATCTTAATTCTCCTAAAGGCCCCTTGAGTAGCCCAACATATAGTTCAATAAATCGAAAAGGTGATTAAAATAAAATAAATATTGTTGCTTAATATTTCCTCTAATTTTTTGAAATATATGGATAAAAGAGGAGAAAGATTTTCTTTGAATTTTTGTTATGGAATGAAGATATGTATTCTTGGAATACAAGATTATCTCATTAAATTCAAGAAATCTCCCTTGAGTTATCTATGTAGAAGATTTGAAATTTTGAAAATATAGTGGTCAAAAAAGATTTTCTTGATTTTCTTGAAAAAGATATTATGGAAGATATGTATTTCTTGAAATACAAGAATATCTCATAAATTCAAGATCCAAATCTTGGATTCTTGTACACAAATTTTAGAAAATAATCCATAATAGAGGAGGTGGAATTTTTTGGAATATTTTAATTATGGGAAAAAAAGAATATAGAAGATATATTCATGATTTCTTGGTGACCAAGAAAAGTCTTTTCCCACATTGAAATATCACTAAATTTTCGACCACCCTCCCTCTTATAAATAGGGGATGATTAGTTCATTCCCAAATACAATTCCATGTCTTTGGAAATATTAGCAAATCCACATAAGTGGTGCAACAAAGTTTATTTTTTCCTTTTGTTAATTATTAGCGAGTATCCTTCCACCGGATTGTCGAGCAAGGGCTAAGGAATACTTGGGAAGTCCTTTTGGTTAGTCCGTCCGACCAAAGCCCTTTGCCATCCAGGAGATGCGTTCACGTAAACCCGTAGATTCGCGTCGTGGGTTTTTACGTGGCTTTTTATATGCATGATATGTTGTTGCAATTATTATTTGAATTAATATAGGATTAATTCATGCTATTAATAATTAATGAATTAAATTTGTATTTAAATATTCACCCCGAATAGATCTGTAACTCGTTCCCCAACAAGCGGTATCGAGCCCTTTGTTTTACGGCTCTGAATTTTTAAGTGTAATTTAATTGAGGGACATTAAATTTGAAATTGGATAGTAGAACTGTTAGATCTTTTTTGCGGTATCCAATTGTCATGGATTTTAATGTTTTATTTTGCATGCATATAAACGTGGTTTTTAATTGATTAGTTCGGATTTGTTTTGCCTCGTGAGAAAATCCATGAGTAGACTAGGATTTGTTTGATTTGATCAATGTAATAGACTAGTCTAGATCTAGGTTTATTTATTTTACGTACATAAATTGTAACGGATCGAGCTTGAAGAAGAAAAGAATTAAAGGCGAAATCGAAAACCGGCGTGGCGTGGCTCAACCGGCTGGCGCGGCCCGGCGCGAGCCAAGCCAAGACCCGGATGAGCCGCCTGTGCCTGTCGAACCCGAGCAGCGGGCGAAGCGGATCACAGCGTCGGGACGCTGGCGGCGAAGTAGAGACGCGAAGCGGCAGGCGGGCGGAGGCGGCGGATGCGTGTCGCCTGCCGAGATCTGCCAACGTCTGAAACACTGCTTAGAGGCATTTGGCGGGCGTGGCCCGCCCGAAGCGGTGCTTCCTCCTCCTAGGCCCGGCGGATCTTGGCGTGCATCCGCGCAGTAGCGTGTGACCCAGTTCGAGCGAAGTATTTTTTCGAGATGAGCAGTGGGAGAAATTAAAGAGGCGTGTTTTAACTCAAGATCAAGCGAAAATCAAACCATGACAATTGGATAATTTGTGCCCAATATGTTTATTTTTTACATTTTTTGTGATTTTATTTGTCTTATCTTATGCTTTATTTAATTTGTTTAAATGTGTTTGCATGAGGGTTGCCAAATTGAAAAATCTCAACTTCAAAATTACTAAGTATGTTTGAATAATTAATTGACAATTTTATTTGGGATAATAAAATTGAATTAATTTTGACCTCCATGATTTATTTATTTGTGAATTCTTTTGGAGAAATTCCCCCAACAGGACGGTCAAAAGATAGATTTCACATGAATGAATTCCAAACGGATGATTGTGGGTTATTACTTGTGGCGGCGATGACCCTCCCAATGAGGCTCGATCAAAAGCGAAATAGTAATCCTGTATTTAATCATGGTTTATTACTTAGGTATAAAATTGGTATGCATATCTTCTCCGAAGTCCCCATCAATTTTATATTGGTCAAGTGGAACCAACTATTAATCTGGATATTAAAGGTTTATGCTTGTTCTTGTTTGTAACACTGCTTGAATGTGTTTAAATAATGACCCACCAACGTGGCTTATTTAAACTTTTTTGAGATGTTGGTGATGTATTGTTCATATTTTTTTTGAGATTTTAAATATGATGCATGTGATCAAACCTTGTGATATATTTGTTATTCGCTTACTATTGTTTATTTGGGTTCATCATGTTGCAACCTTTTAATCCTTTGTTATATACACTCAAAGAACACCAATTATCTGGAGAAAACTATAATGTTTGGAAACGAAATATGATGCATGTCCTACACACACAAAAACATTATTGGATTCTTAATGTACCCAAACCACGTAAACTTCTTGATGAATCAATGATCGATGCGGCAAGACATGAGTATAATATTTGGGGCGCGAGCCAATGAACCCGTGAAAACATGTAATCTTGACTTCTCATGCGATGATTTGAAACACGTTCATGAAGGTGTTGAGTCATTGCGGAAATTATGCAAAGTCTTGAAGAAATGTTTTCAACAAAAGACCGCATGATCGTCGGTTTAAAAGCGGCGGCGTGGGCTTTGAAATTTGAAAATGGTTGAGGAACACACAGCAGGGAGCATGTTCTTAGAGTCAAAAACCATTTTTACTAGGCCGGCTTATCTCGGAACTAAGTATTGTGATGAGGCCCAAATCAAATTTCGTTGCTTAGTGCGCGAGGAGCTTGATGAATTTTTCTTGTGGTTTTTGTGATGAATGATCACATGTTTACCATGGATGATCTTCAAGAAGCCTTGGAGAAAGTGGAGAAGCATTTAGGAAAAGAAAAACGAAGCATTGGTGACCAAAAGCCTTTTCTCGAGATCTAGGCGATTGGAGGCAAGTCTCAAAAAAAAGGAAAGTGGTCGAACCAAAAAGCAAGCTCATCATTAAGAAAAGTGAAAAAGGCGGTTAGGCGGTTGGGTGTCAAGAAAGAACCAAAAAGGAATATGTTTCAAGCTGGGGAGAAAAGGACATTGGAGGTCGACTGTTCCAATCCCAAAAGGAAAGGAAAGAAAGGTAATCCTCGCTCTCACTAGTTGTTGAAACTTGTTTAGCGGCGTATGCCTCCCATTTATGGGTGGTGGATCTGAGATCCATGATCATGTTTGTTTCACATTCTGAGGGTTCAAAAGGACCCGACAACTAAGTGGAAGTGAGATCCTCATCACCTTTGGGCGTCTTCTGAGCGGCGGTGAAAGCGATGTGAAAGTGCTGTCTTTTGAAAAGACGAGTTTTAATTTTAAGAGATGTTACATGCGTTCCAAGTTTTAGAAAGAATTTGATTTCGGTTTCTAAACTTTTTCATGATGGATATTCGGTTACTTTTAATAAAGTTGTTACCATTTATCTTTATGATAAATTTATCTGTCATGGAGCGTTGGCCGAATAATCTCTATACAATTAATGTGCACACCACTCAAGAAATGCATCCTATAACACATCAACTATTTAGAAAAAGAAAACGTTCATCGGGCGTGAGCGAGACACTTCTTTGGCATCTAAGATTGGGTCATATAAATCGAAAGAGGATCGAAAGGTTGGTGAAAGGCGGTTCACTAGAACTTCTCCAAGTTGAACCGTTTCCAACCTGCGAATCATGTTTGGAGGAAAATGACCAAGAGGGCATTTGGATCCAGGGAATAGGGCGAAAAAAGTGTTAGAGATCATTCATCTGAGATGTATATGGTCGATGTCAACAAAGCAAGAGGAGGTTATGAGTATTTATCACTTTCATTGATGATTACTCAAGAATGCAGTTATATTTTCCTTATGAAGCATAAATCGAGACCTTTGAAAATTCAAAGAATTTAAGGCTCAGCGAGAGAGAATCATATGGAAAAAGCGTATCAAATCTCTACGATCGATCGTGGAATAATACCTCAAATGATGAGTTTTGAACTACTTATCGATCGCGGGGATTGTATCGACTTCTTGCACCGGAACCCCTCAACAAAAGCGGGGTTGCGAGCGAAAAAAAAACTCTTTTGGAAATGGTTAGATCAATGATGAGTTATCTTGGATCTTCCCAAATCGTTTAAAATTCATGCCTTGGAAGCAAATGCTTACATTCGAACTTGGTGCCATCCAATCGGTTCCCCAAAACTCCTAAAAAATTGTGGGCCCGGCATGCAAGCCTAGCATGAACACATGAGAATTTGGGGGGTGTCCGGGCCTCGTGTTGGATAAAGGAAGCCGATAAATTGGATCCTCGATCGAGTTAAGGTTGTTTGTAGGATAACAGGGAACAAAAGGGTGTATGTTCTATGGTCACGAAGATCAAAAAGTGGTCATCGGCACCCACTTTAGATTTTTGGAAGAAGACTATATGAACCAAAAGAAAACCCGTAAGTGAGATTACCTTAAATGAGCTTAGAGGGCAAACCTCGATTACCATTGTATCTTAGATGATATACCAAAACGTCGTTTTCTGGCCAGGTGCCTCGTCGTAGTGGAGGGTTGTTAGGCGACCCGAGAGATTCATGGGAATAGGAGAGTCCTCGGACTTGATTCCCTGACAAGATGAATCGGACCCATGGACATATATTGAGGCACTCCAAGATAAGGATCTTGATTCTTGGCAAGCAATGATAAGATAAATGAAAATGGGTTCTATGTTTCATAATAGAGTGTGGGAGCTAGTCGAACCACTTAATGAGGAGTCAAACCCATTGTATGCAAGTGGGTATATAAGAGGAAAAAGATGACCCGGACGGGAAGGTTGAAACCTTCAAAGCAAGACCCAGTGGCGAAAGGTTATACTCGAAAAGAAGGGATCGATTATGAGGAAACTTTTTCGCCAATAGCCATTAGAATCCATCCGTATTCTCTTATCCATCGCTGCGCATTTCGACTTTAAATCGGCAAATGGATGTCAAGGCGGCTTTCATTAATCAAGTCTTGGCGAAGAGATCTATATGCAACAACCCCAGGTTTCATTGAAACATTGAGAGAACATCTTGTTTGTAAGCTCAAGAAGTCCATTCTGCAGTTCAAAAGAGGCGTCCAGAGCTTGGAGCCAAAGTTTTGATCATGTAATAAAAGTCTTATGGGTTTGATCAAAACAAGTTTGAAAGTTATTATGTATAAAAAGCGTTTGGAGCGCATTGGTATTCTTAGTACTATCGTAGATGACATTGTGATCATCGGGAATGATGTGAAGGTGTGATCGGGCGTAAGGGCATGGTTTCAAAAGCAGTTTGATATGAAAGACTTAGGGAAAGCGGACATATCCTTGGGATCAAGATAACTTCGAGATCGCCCGAGAAAAGGATGATCGGGTTATCGCCAGAAGTTTCATACATAGACACTAGTTTTTGAAACGATTGACATCACAAGATTCCAAGAAAGGATTAAATACCTTTGGACTTGGAATCCATCTATCGAAAATGTTCCCTAAAGGCGAAGGAGATAGATGACATGAAAGGTATACCTTGTGCTTGGTACTGTCGGAAACCTTATGTATGCATTCTTTAATCTGAAGGCCGGATATACGCTTTGCCGTAGGCATGGTAGCAAGATATCAAAAGTAACCCGAGGAAAGCGCATTGGGCGGCGATTAAAAACATTACGAAGTGTAAAAAGAACTTCGGGATAGAATGTTGATTTATCGATCGGATAATCCAATCCCCATCGGCTACGGACTCGGTTTCCAATCGGATATAGATTCGAAATTATCTGCCTCGGTTAGTGTGTTTCCATTTGGGAAGTGTAGCCATCAAATGGGCAGTGTGAAAGCATAAATGCATCCTTGACTCAACCATGGGACTCGGGTAAGTAGTTGTTTGTGAAGCGATGAAAGAACCGATTGGGCTCTAGATCTTCTTAGTGGACTTGGATGGTGTTACGAATTTGTCTAGCAATATCTGCTAGAGGCGATTGCAAATTCAAGAAACCAAGAGTCCACAGTCAAACAAACACATTAAAGGAAAGACATCTTATCACAAATCGTTAAGATAAGCGTCGAGGACGACTAGCGAATCCATTCACAAAGCGTCGCCTCTGAATACATTCGAGACACATGTGAGTGGAATGGGTGTCAAGACCCGTTGCCAATATGCTTTGAGTATAAGTGTGAGAAATTATTAGGTTAGTGTAGGTGACATTAGATGTCACGGACTACTCGAGGCGTGTTGTAGTATACTTAAAAGCGGACTTTGAGTATAAGTGGGAGATTGTTGGGATTATCTTTGAAAAGTATGCTTTTTACTTTGTATAATCGAAATCGAATTTCGGACTTATTCTTGAAATAAATTGTTTATCAACGATGCTTTAAATATGATTGAATGTTACATATATTTCTTGCATAAGCTGTTCAATAATTAAATACATATTACCTTTTGTAGTTAATTTAGTGATACCCGTTCACGAGAAGATTAAATTAACGGTCCTTGTAACTAAAAAGTCGCCCATTCACGACCTAGATGGAAATGAACAACCATCGCGAAAAGGTTGAGGTGTAAGGCTCGGATTGGTTTGTCTTGACCAGAGATTACACTAGTGCATGGTGATCTTGTTGAATAGGACCCTCTGAGGAGGATAAATTCTTGAGCCCGAACAAGGAAGAATTAGACCTCGATGGTTCATTGTTTCTTAACCTTCGTCCCTTAAATAGGATCCGTGGGATTGGTAACTATTGCTTTGACTTATCATGGGTAGCGAATCGAGAGATTCAATACTTTTTATCTTGGGCAATATTATTGGTCACATGTGATTGCTAAGATTTAATCTGAAGAATGCGTGTCAAGTACACTTGATTTCCCCCTTGGAGGTTCATAAGTTTTATCATACCAAATCTTGCAAGTGGAATTAGTTTCCGGTATGGATAATAATGTTGAACCATTCCTCGACCAAGGACAAAAGATATTAATTAACGGAAAGCTATTTGGGTGGCTTGAATTAATTAATGGGCTAGATAATCTTAAACCGAGGGAAATAATGACCGGGAGCCATATTGATTGTATATATGGGTTAAGATGGATGGTCTAATATTAATTATGTAGTGAGATTAATTAATATTTATGGGCTTGAATTATATTGTGGCTCAATATTAGATATTCAAGATCCATTAGAAGGTCCAATCTTAATTCTCCTAAAAGGCCCCCTGAGTAGCCCAACATATAGTCCAATAAATGAAAAAGTGATTAAAATAAAATAAATATTGTTGCTTAATATTTCCTCAATTTTTTTAAATATATGGATAAAAAGAGGAAAAGATTTTCTTTGAATTTTGTTATGGAATGAAGATATGTATTCTTGGAATACAAGATTATCTCATTAAATTCAAGAAATCTCCCGCTTGTTATCTATGTAGAAGATTTGAAATTTTTAAAATATAGTGGGCAAGAAAAGATTTTTTTTGATTTTCTTGAAAAAAAATATTATGGAAGATATGTATTTCTTGAAATACAAGAATATCTCATAAATTCAAGAAGATCCAAATCTTGGATTCTTGTACACAAATTTTCAAAAATAATCCATAATAGAGGAGGTGGAATTTTTGTGGAATATTTTAATTATGGGAAAAAAGAATATAGAAGATATATTCAAGATTTCTTGGTGACGAAAAGTCTTTTCCACATTGAAATATCACTAAATTTTCGACCACCCTCCCTCTTATAAATAGGGGATGATTAGTTCATTCCCAAGTACAATTCCATGTGCTGGAAATATTAGCAAATCCACATAAGTGGTGCAACAAAGTTTATTTTTTCCTTTTGTTAATTGTTCACGAGTATCCTTCCACCGGATTGTCGAGCAAGGGCTAAGGAATACTTGGGAAGTCCTTTTGGTTAGTCCGTCCGACCAAAGCCCTTGCCATCCCGAGAATGCGTTCCGTAAACCCGTAGATTCATGCGTAGGTTTTACGTGGCTTTTTATATGCATGATATGTTGTTGCAATTATTATTTGAATTAATATAGGATTAATTCATGCTAGTAATAATTAATGAATTAAATTTGTATTTAAATATTCACCCCGAATAGATCTGTGTAACTCATTCCCCAACAAGTGCATGACTGATGCATTGAAGAGGACCTACAGGAGGACAAATTCTTCAGAACTGAACTAGGAAGAATTAGACCTCAGTGGTTAGTTATTTGTTAATCTTCGTCCCTTAAATAGGATTGCGTGTGGCTAGTAACTATTGCTTTGACTTACTATGGGAAGAGAATCAACGAGATTCAATACCCTATATCTTGGGCAATATTATTGGTCACGTCGATTGCTAAGATTTATCTGGAGAATGCGTTGTGCAAAATGCGGCTTGTTCGATTTACCCCCTTGGGAGGTTCATAAGTTTTATCATTGTTGGGATATTTTAGTTTTGATTAATTATGCCAAAACATTATCAACTTGTGTTTTTTGAAGCTAATTCTGAGATAACAAGTTGAGGGGGAAACTAAGAACAAGTTGAGGGGGACTCATGAAATCGAGCGAAGATGATCGAGATCGAGCGAGGGCTGCGATGAAAGACGATCAAGATCGAGATGAGAAGGATGAGTTCAGAGCTAAGCTGGCGTCTGGCCGACACCAATGCGATTTTCTAATGCGATTTTTCTTTATGCGATCTTTAAAGAATCGATCACCACATGGCGATTCTTTGTAGCAACTAATTCTTGTGGCAGTTTTCGATGCGGTTTGCTCATCTTCGATCCAGTCTGAACTGAACTGTCGTCGGTGAAATTTGTCGAATCGAGGCGACCCAATCGAGCCGATGAACAAAAAAATCGGTTAAAATGAAATCGGACCAGATGAGCAGTAAAAATCGGTTCGGATGAGCGGTGATTACATAATCGATGAGCAATGATTTACTAACGATGAGCGATGATTTATAGCGATGAGCAATGATTTGACGATGAATAGTGATTTCAAGACACGAAATCTCTGGTCATTTTATTGGACGGAATCGGCGACCCAGGAATCGAAGCAATGAGCGATGTCCGTGGTGATCGGATCCGTTAGACACAAAAGCGGTGATCAATAAGAAGATAACAACATATATGGATGTGTCATAAAAGGCGCAAACAACGATCTGAAAAAAGGAAAAAAAAAGTGGAAGATTATTAGTATGGATTTGAATATTACTCTCCAGCGGTAATATTCAAATCCACACTATAAATACTTTGCACTATCTTCAAAAAGAAGATAATGGAGGATCTGCAAAGTGAAATTAAAAGCCAAATATTCAAGCAACTCCATTCAAGAACCGCAGAGCAAAAATACACACATATATTCAAAAGTGTTCTACCTAGATCTAAGCACAAATGCTATATCCTAAGCTTAGAGATTTTCCCAACCTTAGCATTGAGGCTAAACAAATGTAAGGAAAATCTCACCCTAGTTAAACCAAACAAACCTTACCCAAATCGGTTTGATAGGATAAGTTTGTAGGTGAGTGGGAACTTCGATAAACATCTAAGCAATCCCGAAAGGGAGGGCCTCGGCAATCCGTGAGGAGATAAGTCCGTTTGAGTGGGAACTCGATAAACATCTAAGCAATCCCGAAAGGGAGGGTCGGCAATCCGTGAGGAGATAAGTCCCGTTTGAGTGTGAACTTCGGTAAACATCTATCGGCAATCCGTGAGGGTGATAAGTCCCGTTGGTTTAAGTTGGTTTAGTTGGTGCCCCATGAAGGAAGAAAGAGTGGATGTAGGGCGAGTTGTCCGAACCACTATAAAATTGTGTGTTCTTTCTTTGCTTTATGTTATTACTTGTCATATGCATTAGTTTATAAGCAAAACACACATGAGCTTAAAAGCAAAAAAAAAATTGAAATCACTCGCCCTCACCCTTGTTTTTATATGCCTTAGAAAATGAAGCGTTTTGCTTCCTTGCGTGCAAATGGGTTTTCAAAAGCGGGACCATCAATCATACCAAATCTTGCAAGTGGAACTAGTTTCAAATGGATAATAATGTTGAACCGTTCCTTTACCAAGGATAAAAGATATTAATTAATGGAAGGCTATTTCGGTGGCTTGAATTAATTAATGGGCTAGATAATCTTAAACACGGGAAATAATAGCAAGAGCCATATTAAGCGTAATATGTGTTAAGATGGATAGTCTGATATTAATTATGTAGTGGGATTAATTAATATTTATGGGCTTGATTAATATTGTGGCTCAATATTGATAATTCAAGGTCCATTAGAAGGTCGATCTTAATTCTCCTAAAAGGCCCCAAGTAGCCCAAGATAAAGTTCAATAAGCGAAAAGGTGTTTAAAAATAAAATAAATTTTGTTGCTTATTTTTTTTCCTCTCTTTTTAGAAAATTATGGATAAAAGGGAGAAAAGATTTTCTTTGAATTTTGTTATGGAATGAAGATATGTATTCTTGGAATACAAGATTATTTCATTAAATTCAAAAATCTCCCTTAGTTATTCATAGTGTGAATTTGAAATTTTTGATAATTAAAGGAAATAAAAGATTTTCTTGATTTTCTTGAAAAGATATTATGAAAGATATGTATTTCTTGAAATACTGAGAATATCTCATAAATTCAAGAAGATCTAAATCTTGGAATCTTTTCTCTTAAATTTCAAAATTGTCCATAACAAGATAAGGTGGAATTTTTTTTGTGGAATATTTTAATTATGGAAAAAAAATATATAGGGGATATATTCAAGATTTCTTGGAGATCGAAAAAGATTTTCCCACCCCAAAATTTGACCACCACCCTATCTATAAATAGGGGATGATTCTTTCATTCCAAAAAATTAGTAAATCCATGTCTTTATTTTTCCTTTTTGGAAAAATTATTGTCCGACAAAAAGGAAAATTGAATTTGGTGTGTTTTAAGTTTATTTTTTATTTTTGTTAATTTCCAAGTATTCCAGTATCCTTCCATCGGATTGTCGAGCAATTTGTTGTTGAATTATTATTTGAATTAATATGAATTCATCTTAATAATTATCCCCTAATATTTTTGGTGTGTTTTTTGTCGTCGATAAAAACATAATCCAAAAACTATAGAATGTGGTGGCGATTTTCCACATGGAATTCCAGAGGAAAAAATCTTTTCTTCTCCAAGATTACTGAATATATCTCCTATTTCGTTTCTCCATAATTAAAATATTACATAAAAATTGTTTCTTTGTTATGGTTATTTTTCTAAAAAAATAAGGATAAAAGATTCCAATTCATCTTCTTGAATTTATAAGATATAATTATTCCAAGAATACATATCTTCCAAATATCTTTCCAAGAAAATCAAGAAAATCTTTTCTTTCCCTTAACCTCTTTCCAAATTTTGAAAATTGTCATATGAATAACCAAGTTCTAGATTTCTTGAATTTAATGAGATAATCTTGTATTTCAAGAATACATATCTTCATTCCATAACAAAATTCAAAAAAAATCTTTCTCCCCTTTATTCATATTTTTTCTTGAAAAATATCTCAAATATTCAAAATTTATTTTATTTTTAAATATCTTTTTCAAAATTCCAACTTTATGTTGTTATATCTTTTTTGGAGAAAAAAAAATGGATTCCAAAGGATTCCAAATTTTGGATATTGAGCCACAATATTATTCAAGCCCATAAATATTAATTAATCCTTAAATAATTTCAATATTGCATATCCATTCTTAACCCATATTACAAAAATATGGCTCCATTTTATTATTTCCAAATTTTAAGATTATCTAGCCCATTAATTAATTCAAGCCAATTGAAATAGCTTTTTCATTAATTAATATCTTTTATCCTTTTTAAAGAATAAACATTATTATCCATAATAACAAAACTAGTTCCACTTGCAAGATTTGGTATGATAAAACTTATGAACCTCCCAAGGGACAAATCGAACAAGCGTGCTTGCACGATTCTCCGTGTTAAATCTTATGTCGCGTGTGACCAATAATATTGCCCAAGATATAAAGTATTGAATCTAGTTGATTCTCTGCAAGTAATAAGTCAAAGCAATAATTACTAACCACACGATCTATTTAAGGGACAAAGATTAAGAAATAACGAACCATTTGAGGTCAAATTCTTCATAGTTCGATTACGAAGAATTTGTCCTCCCTATAAATCTCTACGATTGCACTAAACATGCACTAGTGTAATCTCTTTTAATCACCTTTTTCAGTTATTAGACTATTTGTTGGGCTACTCAGGGGGCCTTTAGGAGAATTAAGATTGGACCTTCTAATGGATCTTGAATATCTAATATTGAGCCACAATATAATTCAAGCCCATAAATATTAATTAATCCCACTACATAATTAATATTGCACCATCCATCTTAACCCATATTACGGTCAATATGGCTCCGGTCATTATTTCCGTGTTTAAGATTATCTAGCCCATTAATTAATTCAAGCCCTTTGAAATAGCTTTCCGTTAATTAATATCTTTTGTCCTTAATTAGAACGGTTCAACATTATTATCCATCTGGGAAACAAATTCCACTTTGCAAGATTTGGTATGATAAAACTTATGAACCTCCCAAGGGGGCAAATCAAACAAGCGTACTTGCACACGATTCTTCGTATTAAATCTTAGCAATCACATGATAAGTCAAAGTATTGAATCTCTCTTTGATTCGCTACCCATGATAAGTCAAAGCAATAGTTACCAATCCCGTGTGATCCTATTTAAGGAATGAAGGTTAAAAACAACGAACACCGAGGTCTAATTCTTCCTTGTTCGATTCTGAAGAATTTATCCTCATGTAGGTCCTATTCGATTATCGATCATGCACTAGTGTAATCTCTTGGTCAAGACAAACCAATTTGAGCCTTACACCTCAACCTTTAGCGATGGTTGTTCATTTCCATCTAGGTAAGTGAATGACATACTTTTTAGTTACAAGGATTTGTTAATTTAATCTTACGTGATGCGGTATCACTAAATTAACTACAATGTAACACGTCTGAATTATTGAGCAGTTATGCGGTAAATATATGTAACATTCAATCATATTTAAAGCATCGGTGATAAACAATTTATTTGATAAATAAGTCACGAAAATTGATTTCGATTATACAAAGTAAAAGCATACTTTTTAGGTATAATCTAACAATCTCCCACTTTTACTCAAAGTGCGCTTTTAAGTATACTAAAACATGTCTCGCGTAGTCCGTGACATCTAATGTCACCTACGAACCTAATAATTTCTCCCACTTATACTCAAAGCAGTTAGCGGCGGTTTTGACACCAAATTCCACTCACATGTCTCTCGAATGTATTGATTGATGCGGCTTTGTGAGTGGATCTGCTAAAACGTCCTCGGGCGGCTATCTTTGCCACATCTATATCTCCTCTCTTAACGATTTCTCATATAAGATGTCTTTCCTTTAATGTGTTTGTTTTGACTTCGTGGACTCTTGGTTCTCTTGAATTTGCAACGCCTAGCGAGATATTGCTAGACAAATTGAAACACCATCCATGTCGAAGATCTAGAACCCAATCGGTTCTTTCAACGCTTCTGGCGACTACTTACCCTACTTCCATGGTTGGTCGTGATGCATTTACGCTTCACACTCGTCCATTTGATGGCTACTTCCCAAATGGAAACACACTAAGCTTAATTTTACGGAATCTAAATCGATTGGAAATCCGGTCGGAGTGTGGCCGATGGGGATTGGATGTCGGTGATAAATCAACATTCTATCCGAGTTCTTTTCGGACACTTGAAATGTTTTTTAAGCGTAGTCAATCGCTTTCCACTGGAGTTACTTTGATATCTTGCTACCATGCTACTGCAAGCGGATATCGGTCTCGTCTGTGACATTGCATACATAAGGTTTCCTCTGTAGAAGCACGAGGGAAGCCTTTCATGTCATCTATCTCATTTTTGCGTCTTAGGGACATTTTCTTAGATAGATGGATTCCATGCACGAAAAGGTGCGAATCCTTTCTTGGAATCTTGCATCTTTGAAGCGTTTTCAAGGCGGTGTCTATGTATGAAGCTTGCGATAACCCGATCATCATTTTCTTGCGATCTTGGTGATCTTGATCCCAAGGACGTGTCCTAACTTCCCTAAGTCCTTCATATCAAACTATTTTGAAAAGCATGCCCTTACGCTAATAACACCTTCACATCGTTCCCGATGATCGAAATGTCGTCTATGTATAGTCTTAAGAATACCAATGCGGTTTAAACCAGCTTTTTATACACACAACTTTCAAACTCATTTTGATCAAACCCATAAGACTTTATAATATGATCAAAACATTGGTTCCAAAGCTGGATGCTGTTTGAGTCAGTAAATGGACTTCTTGAGCTTACAAACAAGATGTTCTTGGCGGTTTCAATGAAACCTTGGGGTTGTTGCATATAGATTTCTTCATCAAGACTTAGTTAAGGAAAATTTGTCTTGACATCCATTTGCCAGATTTCAAAGTCGAAATGCGCGAAGAATCGATAAGAGAATCTGAGATGGACTTAAGCATGGCTCTGGTGAAAAAGTTTCCTCATAATCGATCCCTTCTTTCTCGAGTATAACCTTTAGCCACTAGTCTTTGCTTTAAAGGTTTCAACCTTCCCGTCCGGTCCTCTTTTCCTCTTATATACCCACTTGCATCCAATGGGTTTGACCCCATTAAGTGGTTCGACTAGCTCATACCCTCTATTATGAAACATAGAACCCATTTAGCTTTCATTCTTTGTTTTGCCAAGAATCTGCATCCTTATCTTGGAAGCGCCTCGTCATATGTCCATGGGTGCGATTAAGTCTTGTCAGGGAATCAAGTCAGGGACTCTCCTATTCCCATGAATCTCTCGAATTTGTCTAACAACTCTCCCTCTGACGAGGCTCCGGTTGTGAAAAGCGTATCGTTTGGTATATCATCTAAATCAGTTGGGCCCGGGTTTGCCCTCTAAGCTCATTTAAGGTAATCTAAGCCACGGGTTTTTTTTGGTTCATATAGTCTTCTTCCAAAAATCTAAAGTGGGTGCTTATGACCACCTTTTTGATCTTGAGGACCATAGAACATACACCTTTTTGTTCCTCGGGGTATCCTATCATGACCTTAATTACGATCGAGGATCCAATTTATCGGCTTCCTTGTCCATACACGTGGGCGGACACCCCAAATTCTCATGTGTCTCATGCTGGGCTTGCGCCAGCTCCACAATTCTTTGGGAGTTTTGGGAACCGATTTGGATGGCACCAAGTTGAGAATGTAAGCCGTTGTTTCAAGGCATGACCCCGAAACGACTTGGGAAGATCCGCGTAACTCATCATTGATCTAACCATTTCCAAAAGAATTATGTTTCTTAAGCTCTGCAACCCCGTTTTGTTGAAGGGTTCGGTGTGTGGTGGTGGGATACAATCCCTTCATCGGATAAGTAGTTAAAAAACTCATCGTTTGAGGTATTATCCCACGATCAGTTATAGAGACTTGATCGTTTTTCCCCTATGATTCTCTGTTTGAGCCTTAAATTCTTAGATTTTTTCAAAAGGTCTCATATTCATGCTTCCATAAGGAAAATGTACCTTGAGTAATCATCAATAAAATTACTCATAACCTCGTCTTGCTTTGGTTGACATTGGACTACATACATCCAGTGTGAGCGATCTCTAACACTTCTTTGGCCCTATTCCCTTGGCTCCAAATGCCCTCTTGGTCATATTACCCTCCAAACATGATTAGCGAGGTTGGAATCGATTCAACTTGGAGACGCTCGGTGAACCATCTTTTTTGCCAACGTTTGGATCCTCTTTGGATTTATATGACCTAATCTTAGATACCAAAAGTATTTAGTTCATGCTTTCTTTTTATCGGAAATAGTTGATGTGTTATAGGATGCATTTAAGTGAGTGGTGTGCCGCGATTAATTGTATAGAATTTTCCATCAATGTCCATAACGAGATACACTCATCATTTCAAAAATGATGTCATTCTTATTAGAAGAAACTTAGTGTCCTTTAATCGAATTTTAGAAACGAAAGTGAATTCTTTCTAAAGCGGGAACATAAAGATAATCTCAAAAAAAACTTTATCTTCAAAGATAGGTGCACTTCTCCCCTTTGCTTTAAGCTTACTCATTATAGCATTGCAATATGCGCTACTTGCGTATATTGCAATAATCGTTACTATCGTAGCATTGCAATATCGCCCACTTCGTAGCATTGCAATATACGCTGCTTCGTAACTTTACCCGATTGTGATGAGGATCTCACTCCCTAAGTTCTTGGGATCATTTTAGAACGTGAAACCCAACATGATTAGTGGATCTCGTATCAACCACCGCTTAAACAAGTTTCAACAACTAGTCGCGTGAGAATTACCTTTCTTTCGAGTCCCTTTTGGGGTTGGAGCGGCAAAACCTCCATTGTCCTCTCTCACGCATGGCTTAAGCACTTCCTCTTTAGATTTTCCTTGACCTGACAAGCATTCCTCATCTTACCATTGCCCTTGGCGATTTCAGGATTATATTGCTTATGGCCTTTGGTCCTCTTCTTTTCTTGCCTCCTTGGCCTAGAAGATGAAGGCGGACCACTTGCCGTCAAAAGATTGAGTTTTGGTGCCTTATCAACATCTCTGCCGAGACCAAAAGCTTGCAACAAATTAATTTGCGAGGCGAAAATGCTCAAAAAACCTTTTGGGCCAGTGAAGTACCAAATTCATCACGAGTCTCGGATCATAATCTCTGCTTTCGAGAATCTCAAGTTTGTTCGGATGTGCCATCTATTTTGAGGCGTAATCCCTTATGGGTTTGCCCTCCACCATTTTCGGCGACGACATCTCTGCATAGGTGATCGGCGAGTCCGCGTGTTTTGACTTCGTCGGTTGGCTCATCGATTTTGGTGTGTCAAAAATCCACTTGTGCTTTTTGTGCGATTAGGACAATTATAATTTTCGTTTCAATCGGTTTCCATACATATGGTATTGACTTTAAGTATAATAACGATTGGATTAAAAAAAGGTAACGACATCTTTGGTGAAATAAACAACTATATGCAAAAGCACAAGTATATCACAAGATTCGATCACATCATCATATTTAAAATCTAAAAAAAAAATATGAACAATGCATCGACCAACATCTCAAAAGCAGTTTAAATAAGCCCGTTGGGTGGGTCATTATTTAAACACATTCAAGCGAGTTACAAACAAGAACAATTACAAACCTTTAATATCCAGTTAATAGTTGGCTCCCTTGACCAATATAAAATTGGCCGGGGACTTGAGGAAGTATATGCATATCAATTTTATACCTAAGTAATAACCATGATTAAATCTGAGATTACTATTTAAACTTTGATCGAGCCTCGTTGGGAGGTCATAAATAAGCCACTAGTAATAACCCACAATCATCCGTTTGGAATTCATTCATGTGAAACCTATCTTTTGACCGTCCCGTTGGGGGAATTTCTCCAAAAGAATTCACAAATAAATAAATCATGGAGGTCAAAATTAATTCAATTTTATTATCCGGAATAAAATTGTCAATTAATCATTTAAACATACTTAGTAATTTTGAAGGTGAGATTTTTCCATTTGGCAACCCTCATGCAAACACATTTAAACAAATTAAATAAAGTATAAGATAGCACAAATAAATCAAGCAAAACAGAAAAATAAACATATTGGGCACAAACTATCCAATTGTCATGGTTTGATTTTTCTTGACTTGATCTTGAAGAAACACGTCTCTAATTTCTCCCTCGTTCGTCTCGAAAAAAAAACTTAGTCTCAAATACGCCAGCATTTCCTTTCATGATCGGGATCTGCGCCTGCATCCGTTGTGCCACCCCAGCCTTAAACGACCTCGGCACCGCCGGTAGTAGCCCGCGTGCACTTGCCCGTGGTGGCGGCGGCCGCCTCCGGCGGCCGCGCGCCTGCAGCGCGCCGCCCTCGCCCGCCCTACCTCCAGCCGCCGCCCGTATATCTCATTTCGCCAGCGTGCATCCACCGTCGGCTTCGGCGCGGAACCGCGGACGTCCGGTGTCGCTTTAGCACCGCCCGTCGTCGTCTTGACCTTCTGTCTTTCGGCCATCCGGTCTCGCCCGTGCGCCCGTCTTGTGTATAATTGGATTTAGATCCTTTAATTCTTAGTCTCTTACGTTCCGATCCGGTTACAATTTATTTACAAAAATAAATAAACCTAGATCTGAACTAATACATTACATTGATCAAATCAAACAAATCTGGTCTGCTGGTGGATTTTCTCGCGAGCAAAACAAATCGAGCAGATCCCGAATTAAAAAAACCGGTTTATATGCATCAAAAATAAACGCATTAAAATCCATGACAATTGGATACTGCAAAAGCGAGATCTAACAATTCTACTATCGAATTTCAAATTTAATGTCATGAATTAAATTACAATTTAAAAATTGAGCAGCAAGTAGCTCTGCGATGCAGTTGTTGGGGAATGAGTTGCACGAGATCTATTAGAGGTGAATATTTAAATATAAATTTAATTCATTAATTATTACTAGCATGAATTAATCTATATTAATTCAAATAATAATTGCAACAACATATCATGCATATAAAAAGCCACGTAAAACCTCGCATGTGGAATCTACGGGTTTTACGTGGCGTACCTCTCGGGATAAGCGGTTGACTTGATCCGGACGGACTAACGAAAAGGACTTCCCAAGTATTCCCTTAGCCCTTGCTCAACTATCCGGTTGGAAGGACACTTTCGTCGAACAATTAACAAAAGGAAAAAAATAAACTTTGTTGCACCACCTTTGTGGATTTGCTAATATTTTCAGCACATGGAATTGTAATTGGGAATGAACTAATCATCCCCTATTTATAGATAGGAGGTGGTCGAAATTTTGGGTCCAAAATCAATGTGGGAAAAGACTTTTCTTGGTCACCAAGAAATCTTGAATATATCTCCTATATTCTTTTTCCCATAATTATAATATTCCACAAAATTCCACCTTCCCTTGTTATGGGGTAATTTTAAAAATTATGGTCAAGATTCCAAGATTTGGATCTTCTTGAATTTATGAGATATTCTTGTATTTCAAGAAATACATATCTTCCATAATATCTTTTCAAGAAAATCAAGAAAATCTTTCTTGCCCACTATATTTCAAAAATTTAGAATTTTCCCTTATAGATAACCAATTGGGAGATTTCTTGAATTTAATGAGATAATCTTGTATTCCAAGAATACATATCTTCATTCCATAACAAAATTCAAAGAAAATCTTTCTCCCTTTTTTATCCATAAAATTCGAAAATTGCAAGGAAAAATAAGCAACAATATTTATTTTATTTTAATCACCTTTTTCAGTTATTGGACTATTTGTTGGGCTACTCAGGGGGCCTTTAGGAGAATTAAGATTAGACCTTCTAATGGATCTTGAATATCTAATATTGAGCCACAGTATAATTCAAGCCCATAAATATTAATTAATCCCACTACATAATTAATATTGCACCATCCATCTTAACCCATATTACAATCAATATGGCTCCCGGTCATTATTTCCCGTGTTTAAGATTATCTAGCCCATTAATTAATTCAAGCCAAAAATAGCTTTTAGTTAATTAATATCTTTTGTCCTTAATTCGATGAAACGGTTCAACATTATTATCCATCTGGGAAACAAATTCCACTTGCAAGATTTGGTATGATAAAACTTATGAACCTCCCAAGGGGCAAATCAAACAAGCGTGCTTGCACGATTCTTCCTATTAAATCTTAGCAATCACATGTGACTAATAATATTGCCCAAGATAAAAAGTATTGAATCTCTCTTTGATTAAGCTACCCATGATAAGTCAAAGCAATAGTTACCAATCCCGTGATCTATTTAAGGGGCGAAGGTTAAGAAACAACGAACCACTGAGGTCTAATTCTTCCTTGTTCGGTTAAAGAATTTATCCTCTTGTAGGTCCTATTCAGCTCATCAGTCATGCACTAGTGTAATCTCTTTGTCAAGACAAAACAATCTGAGCCTTACACCTCAACCTTTAAGTGATGGGTTGTTCATTCTCATCTAGGTTAAGTGAATGGCGTACTTTTTAGTTACAAGGCTGTTAATTTAATCTTACGTGATGCGGTATCACTAAATTAACTTCAAATGTAACACGTCTGAATTATTGAGCGTTATCGCGATAAATATATGTAACATTCAATCATATTTAAAGCATCGATGATAAACAATTTATTTCGATAAATAAGTGCGAAAATTAGGTTTTATTATACAAAGTAAAAGTATACTTTTCAAATTATAATCCCAACACGTGACATACAATGTCACCTCTTGAACCCTAATAATGTCTCCCACTTATACTCAAAGCCCAGTTAGCAGCCGGTCTTGACACCCATTCCTTCCACATGTCTCTCCGAATGTATTACGGCGGACCCTTTGTGAATGGATCTACTAGGTTGTCTTACGATGCGATCTTTGCCACCTCTATATCTCCTCTCTTAACTATTTCTCGTATAAGATGGTATTTCCTTTCAATGTGTTTCTTGGCCTTGTGGGCTCTTGGTTCCCTTGAATTTGCAATTTGCTCAAGCATTGTCACTTATAAGCGATGATTGTCTTTGGGCAAATTGAACTACATCGAAGTCCTTAGGAAGTTCTTGAGCAAACCCAAACCTTCATTTGCCTCATAGCGGCTACATATTAAACTTCCATGGTAGAATCTGCGATGCATTTACATGCGCTTCTCCATGTCATGGCTCCTCCCCATACAAAACACACACTACCAGGTAGATTTTCTAGAATCTAAGTCGATTGGAAATCCGAATCCCAAGTGTGGCCGATGGGGATTAGGACTATCGGTGATAAACCAACATTCTATCTCGAGTTCTTTTGGATACTTGAGAATGCTTTTAGCGCCATCGAATGTTCTTTCCCGGGTTACTTTGATATCTTGCCACCATGCCAGCGACCAAGCGGATATCCTGGTCTCGTCGCACAACATTGCATACATAAGGCTTCCGCAGTAGAAGCATAATGAATGTCTTTCATGTCATCTATCTCTTTTTTTATCTTAAGGCACATTTCCTTGGATAGATGGATTCCATGCACGAAAAGGTGAAGCCTTTCTTGGAATCTGCATCTTTGAATCGTTTCAAGGCGATTGTCTATGTATGAAGTTTGCGATAAGCGTATCATCATTTTCTTGCGATCTCGAGTGATCTTGATCCCAAGGATGTGCCCGGCTTCCCTAAGTCCTTCATATCAAAAGCTGTTTTTGAAAGGCATGCCCTTCGTCGATAACACCTTTACATCGTTCCCGATGAAGCGAGAATGTCGATCTCGTATAGTACTAAGAATACCAATGCGATTCCGAACCGCTTTTTGTACACACAACTTTTGAACTTCGTTTTGATCAAACCCATAAGACTTTATAACATGATCAAAACATTGGTTCCAAACTCTGGATGCTTGTTTGAGTCAGTAAATGGACTTCATGAGCTTACAAACTAGGTGTTCTTGGCCCTTTTCAATGAAGCTTTTGGGTTGTTGCATATATATTTCTTCATCAAGACTTCCGTTAAGGAAAAGGCATCTTGACATCCATTTGCCAGTTTCAAAATCGAGATCTTGCGTCAATCGACAAGAGAATTCGGATGGACTTGAGCATTGCTCTGGTGAAAAAAGTTTTCCTCATAGTCGATCCCTTCTTTTACGAGTATAACCTTTCGCCACAAGCCTTGCCTTGAAGGTTTCCACCTTCCGTTCGGTCCCTTTTTCTCTTGTATACCCACTTTACAACCAATGGGTTTGACCCCATTAAGTGGTTAACTAGCTCCACACTCTATTATGATCCATAGAACCCATTTAAACTTTCATTGCCTTTTGCCAAAGAAACCGCATCCTTGTTTTGGATTGCCTCATCATATGTCCATGGAGTGCGATTAAGTCTTGTCCAGGGAATCAAGTCAGGGACTCTCCTAACCCATGAATCTCTCGGGCTGTCTCACAACCCTCCCACTTCGACAAGGTTCGGTTGTGAAAGTGTGTCGTTTGGTATGTCATCTTATGCAGATTGGCAATGAGGTTAGCCCCCTTAGCTCACTTAAAAGGCAATCTCACTTGAGTCTTCTTTACGTTCATATAGTCTTCTTCCAAAAATCTAAAGTGAGTGCTTATTTCCACCTTTTGATCTTGGGGACCATAGAACATACACCCTTTTTGTTCCCTCGGGTATCTTATAAACAACCTTAATTACGATCGAGGATCGATTTTACGGCTTCCTTGTCCAACACGTGGGCGGACACCCCCAAATTCTCATATGTCTCAAAAGCCGGGCTTCGCTCGGTCCACAATTCTTTGGGAGTTTTGGGAACCTATTTGGATGGCACCAAGTTCAGAATGTAAGTCGTTGTTTCCAAGGCATGACCCCAGAACGACTTGGGAAGATCTGCATAACTCATCATTGATCTAACCATTTCCAAAGAGTTCCGTTTCTTAAGCTGCAACCCCGTTTTGTTGAGGGTTAAGTGCGATTAATTTGGGATACAATCCCTCATCGACAAGTAGTTCAAAAACTCATCATTGAAATTTTTTCGCCTCCACGATCGGATCGTAGAGACTTGATCGTTTTTCCCTATGATTCTCTGCTTGAGCCTTAAATTCTTTGAATTTCTCAAAGGTCTCAGATTTATAATTCATAAGGAAAATATAACCGTACCTTGAGTAGTCATCAATAAAAGTGACGAAATACTCATAACCTCCTCTTGCTTTGGTTGACATTGGACCACATACGTCTGTGTGAACGATTTCTAATACTTCTTTGGCTCTATTCCCCCTGGCTCTGAATGCCCCCTTGGTCATTTTACCCTCCAAACATGATTCGTAGGTTGGAATTGGTTCAACTTGGAGAGACTCCAGTGAACCGTCTTCTACCAACCTTTGGATCCTCTTTGGATTAATATGTCCCAATCTTAGATGCTATAGAAGTGTCTCGTTCACGTCTGATGAACGTTTTCTTTTATCGAAAAGCAGTTGATGTCTTTATAGGATGCATTTAAGTGAGTGGTGTGCACGATTAATTGTATAGAGACTATTAAACGGACGATCCATGATAGATAAATTTATCATAAAGAGAAATGGTAACAACTTTATCAAAAGTAACCGAATATCCATCAAGGTTAAAGTTTAAAAACCAAAATTAAATTCTTTCTAAAATTCGGAACGTAAAGAACAACTCTTAATATTAAAACTTTGTCTTCAAAAGACAGGTGCACTTCTCCCACTGCTTCAGTTGCGACTCTCGTAGCATCGCCCAGTGTGATGAGAATCTCATTCCCACTAAGTTCTTTGGGTCGACTTGAACACAAAAGCAAACATGATCGATGGATCCGTATCAACTACCGAAAAGAAAGTATCGCCGCTAAACAAGTTTCAAAAAACTAGTGCATGAGAATTACCTTTCTTTCCGGCCCTTTTGGGGTTAGAACAGGCAAACCTCCATTGTCCTTACCGCTATTGAAGCACTTCCTCTTTGGATTTTCCTTGACACCACAAGCATTCCTCATCTTACCATTGCCCTTAACAATTGAGTTTTTATTGCTTATGGCTTTTGGTTCTCTTCTTCTTCTTGCCTACCCTTGGCCTAGAAGATGAAGATGGACCACTGCCGTTCAAAGCATGAGTTTGGTGCCCCATCAACATCTCTACGAGACCAAAAGCTTGCAACAAATCAATTGCGAGGCCAAAATGCTCAAAAACTTTTTGGGCGAGAGTGAAATACCAAATTCATCGAGTCTCCAGTTATAATCTTTTCCGGAACCTCAAGTTTGTTCGGATGGGCCATCAATTACGAGGGCGTAATCCCTTCTTGGTTTGCCCTCTACCATTTTCAACAACGACATCTCTACTAAGGTGATCGGCGAGTCCCGTATTTTTGACTCGTCGGTTGGCTCATCGATTTTTGTGTGTCAAGAATCCACTTGTGCTTTTTATGCGATTAGGACAATATCTGGGGCTTTCTCAATGATTCTTTGCCATAACATCTTTTGCTTTTCTTTGGGTTAGAAACATCTGGGGTGAAAGAGTTCCCAAGAATGACTTTGAGATAATTTGGCGATCTATACTTCCTTGGAGGTAGGAACTTTGACATGTGTGGTGATTGATGTTCCCGGTATCAACAACACTTTCTGCGAGATACTCCTTTATCGACATTCCAAAGATGAACTCATCGAGGATATTTCTTGCCCATTTGAAGACCAAAGATTCTTACGAGATCATCGTTGGAGACATCGATCGAGTCCTTCCAACAAATAGTTCTTTGTTGTCCGTCTTCTTTAGTCTTCTCAAAATTCCAATGATTCAAACACATGGGCCAGTTTCACGATGGTGATAGCAAAATTGATCAAGTCCACGGGATCTTAAGCATTCGAGTATCTCCCTTGATTACGGATCATTTGTGGTATTGAAAATGACATACTTTTCATCAATGACATTTTTGAGCATAGAGGCATAGTCACAAGTTTCCGATAGCACTATTGGCGATTCCATTTTTTGAAATCATAAGCAAGCATACAAAGTGAGTGCTATGTGAAACAACATAATCAATCACATTTGTTATTCATAAAAAGAGTAATTTTCTTGAATTAATACACATGAATATCTATCCCCCAATATGCATATAGTTTATGATGTATATAGAAATGACAATGGTGATTTAAAATCCATTTGATCATGATTAACGATAGTACACACAATTTCTATACTGCGATCATTATATCTTATTAATGAAAATAACAAGATGAGTAAGTTACGGAAAGAAGCGATATGAGAGTTTTGGAAGATAGATTAATCGCTTGAATATTTTGAATGTTTGAAGAATTTTACGGAACTGAAATTTGCGGTTTTAGAAAGTATAAAATCTGAAAGGTTTTGAGAAAAAAGTATTTAGGGTTTTAAAAAGATGGGAGGGTAGCATTTTGCGATTATTTTTGAAGGTACTTGAGTGTCCTTGATTTAAGTGGGCCGATCGAAGATTAAAATAGTTAAAAAGTAATTCAATCGTGCGATTAAGGATTCAAACCGTGACTTTTTTGGACTTGAGGTTCGAAAAAAAAATGCATTTAATACACAATCCCCGCGTCCGCATTTAATGTTTGCAGGCATGACATCATAAAGTAATGTGAATAGTAACAACTAACATAGAATAGGTATGAAGATAAATCGAAAAGCGTGTCGGTAGTGATATTATGTCGATCGATTACCACTGTTGATCTTATCTGGTTGACATGATTACTGTTGACCTTACTGATGGTTGCCTAAACCATATTATTTCCCAACAATGTCCCACTTATCGTCGGTTTTACGATGAGCCAAAATTGATCGGTGGCGTTCCTTTTCAGCCGTTATCTCTACGAACAACTCTTTGGTGATCCTTTTCGATCGGGTTGTGATACCATATCCAACTGATCCTTCTTATCTGATCAGTTTTCTTCGGATCCATCCTGATCCACTCTTGATCTAGGTCAAGTCTTGGAATGTGCGCTCCTGCCAAAACTTAGTTCTTGAGGAGTTGAAGAGTCATTTTGATTCCCTAAGTAAGCGTGATTTGACACTTCGTAATGATGGTATGGATACGTTGTGATAATTCACACCGTCAACTCATCCAACCATCAGTCGCGTGTTTCTTACGCGCTGTCCTTGTGATGCAAATTTCTCCTAAGGGTCTTGAGAAATTAAATTTGCACCTATACCATAAATAGATCTAGGGTTTTAGGCAAACAACACAACATAAACCATTCATCTTCTTTATTTAGCTTATACTCCATGTTTTCTGATGAACCCTTATTTCCGGTGAAACTTCCGGCAAAAACCTTTAACCCTTCTCAAATGATTTTAGCTTCTCAAATCAACCCTGTGTGTCCCTTATTACTGATTTCGTCGTTGTTGGGATATTTTAGTTTTGATGAATTATGCCAAAACATTATCAACTTGTGTTATTGAAGGTAATTTCTGATAACAAGTTGAGGGAGCGAGAGAACAAATTGAGGGAACTCACGAAATCAGTAGATGATTGAGATCGGGGCGAAAATTTTGCGAGCCAGAGGTGATCAAAATCGAATGAGTAAGATGAGTTCGGAGTTAAGCGAAATTTGAGCAAAATCGGAAGAAAAGATAAGCTAAAGCCAATGATCGGAAGAATCGAGAAGGTCAAAAGATCGATGACGGAAACGGACGATCGAAGACCGGATCGGATGACTGAAGATCGGAAAAAAAGGTTGCGGATCGGAAGAGGAATAAGATGGGGTGATCGAAATTAGGCGTGATCGAGATCGGATATGAAGATGTCGCGGATGATCAAGATCGGGGCGTGATTGAGATCGGATGTAGTTAAACCGATATCTTAACCTAATATCTTAACTTTGATGTAATTAACTCACGCATGTGATATCTTGACTGATGATATATCTTGTCGATCATGTGAGCCATCAGATCGGTAGAAGAAATCGGATATCGAAAACCCAAATCGCATGCGTATCGGTTATCGGAAGAGAAGCTATGCGAAGTCATGTTCATCGAGAATCGAGAAGTACTGATGATCAGTTACTGAGTGCTAGTGACTGAAGGTCAATGTTTGAAGTCAAGAAGAATCCCGGACTGGGCCACTGATGTCAGATTATACTGGACGATAAGGCTCAATGAAGAAATCCGTCAATCAAGAATCCCGAGTCGAGGCTTTGAGTTAAAGAAAGCGAGGATCGAGAAACTGAGACTCGGAAGATCCTCAAGAATATAGCTGCGGATTCAATTGACGAGACCAATGAGAGGAAGACAAACCAAATGAAAAAAGTCAAAGGTTACAGAATAGTATTGGATTTGAATGTGACTCCTTCCAACGGTAACATTCAAATCTACACTATAAATAAAGTTCTTCCTTCATTCTAAAGTGGTGGAAGTGTGTGAAATCGTGAAAACACCATTGAAGCTCTGAGCCAAATCATCTAGCATTTCCACCATAGAACCTGAGAAAAGAAATACGCGTATATTCAAGAAGTGTTCTACCTAGATCTAAGCATAAATGTCATATCCTAAGCTTAGAGAGATTTTCCCCACCTTAGCATTGAAATTTAAACAAATGTAAGGGAAAATCTCACCTTTAGTTGAAAACCAACAATCTTATACCCAAACCCAAGAGTTGGTTAAGTTTGTAGGTGAGTGTGAACTTCGGTAAACATCTAGCAATCCCTTGGAGGGTAAGCGATCCGTGAGGGTGATAAGTCCCGTTTGAGTGTGAACTTTCGGTAAACATCTCTGTTGGGTGTTGGACTAACACGTTAAACTAAGTCCGATTGGTTAAGTAGGTGCCCCTATTGATAGGGAAGAGTGTATGTAGGAGTTGGACTCGAACCACTATAAAAATCGTGTGTTCTTTCTTTGCTTTATGTTCTTACTTGCCATATGCATTCGGCTACAAGCAAAACAACACACATGTTCTTAAAAGCGAAAAATTTGGAATCACTCTGCCCTCACCCTCCGTTTTTTATGCATTGAATGAAATGTTTGCTTCGCGCCGCATAAAATTGGTTTTAGCTTAGGGACCTCACCGATCGTCATCGAAGATTACACATATAATTATTGCTAAGCTTCTCTACCACCGGCGGTGGATGCGCTATAAATGATGAAGACACTTCTTCTAACAGTATGCACCTTGTGTACTATCGAGATAATGAAATTAGCATCAACGGACTCGATCGTACAAAACATGAGTTTGGTATCGATTTTGATCGGACAACGGTGATCATCGTATATCAAACTCAATATTTGCATCGACACTTGTGGCCATATGGTCTTTGGACCACATCTTTGGCACTTGTGTCCCATTTAACGTTGGAGAGCCCCGTTGATTTTAGGACTAGGGGCTCTGGCTTAAAAATCCTTCAAAGGCGCTCTCATTTCCTCACTCAGAAGCTCTGAGGGTGTCTTAGGATTATTTCAAAGCCTCTCACCCCTTTTAGGGTTGGGGGAAAATAGAACATCGAGGGCTCTAAAATCTTTAAAAGCCTCTCTCCCCCTTTCAAGGGTTAGGCTTAGGGTTTATGGTTTAAGGTTTATGTACTGACCTCCGGGTCCTTTTGTACTTGTAACTTGTAATGTAAATCTGACCTCTGGGTCCTCATCAATGAAAAGTTCTATTATTTCATTGTTGTGTTGTTTCTACTTACTTATGCGATTTGTAGCCTTAAACTTATACAACTTGCTTGTTGATCATAGCTTAATCGACTTACAAAGTATAATCTTCCAATCGTCGATTCCCCTTAATTTGATATGTCTTAATCGATCGGTTCCTTATCCGATCTTACGATCGGTTGAGATTCTAACTCAAGCGATTCTTCTTAACTTTGGTTAGTCTCTTAACCAAGCCCGGTTACGGAGACGATCCACCAAACATTTACAGTGCGGTTTCTCCGAGATCCAGAAGCCCTAGCTCATTGCATAATTCTCTGAATATGATCTCAGCTAGTGGCTTGTTTAAAATATCAGCTTTCTGTTTATTAGTATGGATATTTTCCATTCTAATATTCTTCTTTTCAACATGATCTCTTATAAAATGATGTCGACATCCACATCTTTGCATCTTGTATGTAAAAAGCGAGGATTACGAGTCATTGCAATAACACTATTCTTTTTGCCGCGAGAATATAGATGCGCTCTTAGCTACAATGTTGTAATCCCTCATTTCTTGACTTAGCGAGGCGGTTAGGAACAACGACTTCTGCTGACCATATATTACGCCCGATAGTAGATGTACTAGCGATATGCTTGCTTTTTGAAAACCCGAAGATCGGTTTACTACCTAAAAGCCCGACATGTACACGAGGTTGACTTCTGTCAATTCTGCGCAACCTCCGTGTCGAATCGAGAATACCCACTAAGCTCTAGATTATCATCGATGGGTAAAATAAACCAAGGTTTCTTGTCCCCTTGGATACTTAGAATCCATTTAGTTCTTCCGGTGGCTTTGCATTGGATTTACGAAATCTAGCACATACACCCTCTTTTACCAAAAGTGATATCACATGTCTGGCGCAATCGGTATAGTAAAGATCCATAGAGAGCCCTATATTCTTTCTAATTAGTTTTACGACCATCCTCAATGCGGATCCATCTTGAATCCGGTCATCATAGGAATTTTGGCTTCCTTCGGTTTTGAACTCCAAACTTAGCCAATAAACTCCTAGTGTACTTACTTTAACAAATGAATATCCCATACATGTACTTTGCTTAACTTAAACCCAAAAAAGTAACTCATCGACCCATCATGGACATCTCGAACTTCCTTGCATCGGTTTGCTAAATTTTTCACATAAACTCTTGTTGGGAGATCCAGAAGATGATGTCGTCCCACATAAATCTGAACCATCGAATATCTTCTCCATCTTCTATTACGAATAAGGTTTTTGTCCACTATCCCTTTAGTGAAACCACTCTCTATCAGAACTCGAGAGAGTGTATCATACCAAGCTCGAGGAGCTTATTTAGAACCATAAAGAGCTTTTCTTAAGCGGTACACAATGTCGCCTTTTCTAAGCACGGAGGTTGTTCAACATAAACTTCCTCGGCTAGTACCCCGTTTAAGAATGCACTCTTTACATCCATCGATACACAATAAACCCTCTTGTGGGCGTATATGCCCAAAAACCACCGAATGGCTTCTAAATGGCGGCCCGGTGCAAAGGTCTCATCATAATCAATTCCTTCGATTGTGAATACCCCTTAGCAATAAGTCTTGCCTTATTTAAGATTATGACATTATTCTCATCTCTCTTGTTCTTGAATACCCACTTTGTGCCAATCACATCTTGATGGGTTGAGTGCATCCATGATTTCAAAACGATTCCTTTCAAAAGCTGTTCGATTCTTCTTGCATAGCTAGAATCCGGTTTGCATATTGTAGAAGCTTCCTCTACTTGATTTGGTTCCTTCAAAGAGCGGATAACAACAATGCATGGCACTTTCACCAATCGATGTCTAGTTTTTGACTCTGTCGGATGGGTCTCCGATGTCGGTCGGTTGGATGGCTGGTTATCGAGTCCTTCTTTTACGATTTGCATCTGTTTGGAGAACACCATCCTCTTCGATAGTAGTTCATTACTAGTGATTGGGAGTGGTCTTGAGTTATGATCCACTTGACATGGACATGTCTCGGTGATGTTGGACTCATCATTTCTTTGATGTACATTAAATAGGAACCGGTGTTCCCCACGAACGGATGGTTCGATTGATCTTTATCTCGGTTTGTACGAACTTCTTCATTGACGGTTATGCGTACCTTATAGTGCGATTGACTGGTGAATCGGCAAGATCTGGAATATACAACTTTATTACGTGTTACGATCCTTTTTCCTTGATACTTAGTTGATCCATTTTACGTGCGCCAATTTTGTTGATCTGGTACTTCTTGTTACGGCGATTTCTCTTGTTCGAGATGATGTCTCATCAAAGACCACATGAGGTGTTTCTTCCACAACTAGGGTTACTTTGTTGTAAACCACAAAACCTTCTTTGGATGAGGAATATCCTAGAATATACCCTCATCGACTTGGCCTCAAAAGTCTTCAAACCCGACTCTTCCCATTGTTGTTTATGAAACACTTGCACCCAAAACATGGAAGTAAAAACCACGGGTTTTACGTCCTTCCACCGGTTCATAGGGTGTTTTGTAGTGAGCCTTAGTCGGAAGAACATATGTTACGAGTGTGGCATCACGATATTGATAATACGCTTCTGCGGCTTGGTGTTGCATGTTCAAGCTAACATAGTCTGGCGAACTCCTTGAGTGTTATGTTTCTCCGTTCTGCTACACCATTCTGTTGTGGCGTTCTTGCAGCTGATGTCTCATGTTGTATACCAAACTTAATGCAAAAAATCGGTAATAAAAAGAGTTCATAAATTATGTACCTTTATCGTCCGATTTTCACTATCTTGACACCCTTTTAGTTTTGTAGTTTCTTGAGCAGCTCAGGTATCTTTGTTGTTGTCTCATTCTTCTTATAAAAGAATACAACCGAGGTAAACTTGGAATAATCATCCACGATTACTAGAGTATATTTGCGTCGTGAGGCCAGGTAGATGGTGTAAGCTGGTCCAAATAAATCCATATGGAGCGATTCTGATACTCTCTTGGATCTTTGGTCGAGGATTCCCTTGAATGAGGCTTTAACTTTTTTTTCCGCTTGACATCACGACGGATGTCGATCCTTAGAAAATACCTCATTCGGAGTCCCTCAACCAAAGACATCCTTGCTATCTTGTTAAGAGTTTTAAAGTTCAGATGACTCATTCTCTTGTGCCAGAACCAACTGCTACTTTTGGAACTCTTAACAATCAGGCATGCATTTCTTGGACAATTGTTCCAATCTGCAGTATAAATCGTACCTTTCCTTGAACCAGTTAACAAGATCTATTGAGTAGCTCGATTCCTTATAGTACTGTTGATCGATCAAGAACTCAACATTGAATCCGTTATGGAAATTGTGAAAGCGATAACGGTTATGCTTTAAACCTTCGACATCACGAGACTCCGGTAACTTTTGTACATCATCATTCTCTAAGGTTAGAATCCTCTGGTAAAACCAAAGTTATCATCACCAAAAGAGTACCGTGGGCCTTAACATTACGTGTAAGAGCTAAGGAGATGTTTGCTTCGATCATATGCCTTGAGCATCCACTATCGATGTACCCGGATAGTTGCTTGTACACCTCCTTTGTTGGCCAAACCCACGCGAACACGCAATCAAGTCGGGGCTTTAGGTACCCCTTTTGGATTGGGTCTGAGGGGTTAGAGTTGATTTTAGGGATCCATACAAAGCAGGGCACTTTTTTGTTGTGTCGGATAGATCGAAGGCTGATTTATCTCCCATAAACATCTACATAATCATACATCTCTTCATATGCATTACGATTAGTATGATTATTTATGCAAACCTTGAGTGAATCGAAAGACTTGGGATTTTTCCTTCCGGTTTGTCTTCTTTTTAACCCGATGGGACTCGGTCTGCAGCTGACCTAGGTTTCGATTGTAAGGGTAGATATGCATTGCTACCATTAAAAGATTCATATCTTTTTGGCATAAATGGTCTTAGCGGTTTACCTTTAGCTTGCTTGTTAGGCGGTGACCACGATTAGGTTTGATTATATTTCCTTTGTGGGTTGTCTTTTACGATACCTGTCTGGCGATCGAGTTGATGTCTCTTGGAAAATTTGGGTTCTTCATTGATTCCTCGGTGATGTTAATCGGTTGGGGTCCATTTCTATTACCTTTCGATTTGGCACTTGCCTTACTTGTTCGTGAGGTCTCTTTCCCTTATCGGATACATATTTTTTGCTTTATGTGTATCTATTTGAAACTTCGTTTGATTACACCTTTTTGAAGTGAACGGGGCGGGGCTTTAAGGATGTAGAAGGGTTTTCATACCCAATTCCCTTCTTATTAGTTGTCGTTTAGAAAATAGTTGTTCATATCACGAGCGGTTTTGAAGATTTAAATGAAAAACTTCTATTTTCTTTACGTAAACTATCCTCGTTAATTTAGAGACACTCATGTAGTCGGAAGAGTTCATGAAACTTAGCTTGTAAGATTTTAAAATCATCGACTTGTTGTTTATTGATAGCTAGTTGTTCCTTAATCTGCTTTCTCCCGATCGGAAAAATTAACTTTGAACTTTCGGTTCTTGATTTATCTTCGGCGACTTCAAATGATTTTAGTTCAACTACTTTCTTGTGACATTTTCCTTAACAAAATTTGAGTTTTTTAATCCTTAGCTTATCTTTTTCAAACTTCCACTATTATATAAGTGTCTCTTTGTGTTAAAGATCATCAAGCAATTGCTCAAAATAGAGTTGTAAGTCAATCTCTCCGGCCGTGTGCTAATTATAGGCGATGTAGGCGAAAAAAGCGAAGGTTTAGAGATTACCTCGATTGGTCTTCCTCCTTAGCCATCGGACGATTTCATCATCGAGAAGAATATCGAGATCATCGTAGTCGTTGAAATCATCGGCGTTGATTATCAGACAAAAGTCCTCTACTGATGAGTAGCCAGAATCCTCAGAAGGCAGATAAGAATCATCAATTCCTGATGTATCAGCAACCATGGCTTTCCTGTCTCTATAGCGTTGCTCTCTTCTGTTCCGTTTCTCTTCTCTTTCTTTTGGAGTTAGGTGCAGGCAATCTGTATTTTTGTAATGACACTGGTTTCTCTGGCGCTCCACGATCCACGGAACTATTACGCGGTGAGTCATTAAAATCTGTAGAATCAATCGGTGGCTTCCTGTTTGATTATGTCGAAATTTCTTCTCTCAGATCTGTTGTCTCTTCTTTCATCAGACCGATCATCTCTTTTCTTATCTTCTCTGCGATCCTTTCTGTGATCATCTCTTCGGTCATCAGATCTGGTCCTTTCTGGAGATCTGTCAACTGGCCTCCTATCTCTTTCTCTGCTATTTTGATAATCCCTGTAAAATCTGCGATACTTACCAAGTTGAATGTTAGATTTTTAAAGTTTTCTGGTTAGCAAAGAAATCTATTCAGTTTGGCTTATAATATTTCCAACGAGTTCGATGAGACTTTGATTTCTTTATTTGGTGCTTTGAATCTGTTGATTTTGATGTGGCATGTGTGGCTTCAGCAGGCGACTCGTCTTCTTCTTCTTGCCCTCTTTCGATCAGATCGAACTCATGGGATTTAAGACTCAGGAACAGGTTGCTTGGCTTCATCATGGCAATATCTTGACAATCCTTTATTACAGTGACTTTCATATCCCACTTCTTGGTTAGAGATCTCAAGATCTTGTAATTGATGTCTTTATTTAACATTTCTCGTCCAAGTTCCCGTAACTTGTTGACTTACATGGTGATTCTTCCATCGAGCTCATTGATGGTTTCATTTGGTAGCATCTTAAGTTTCTCGAATTTCACCAGTTCAGCTTGCAGTCTGCTATCTTTAATCAGATAATTTCCTTCACACATTTCAGCAAGTGTATCCCACATCTGTTTGGCTGTCTTGAGATACTTTATCTTTTCTCTGGTTATCTTGTCCATGGTCTTCATGATTATGTGTCTGGCTATCGTATCTAGAGTGTACATCTTTCTCTCTTCAGCATCCATCAGGGCAGGACTCTTTCTGACAAGACTTCCAACTGCAAAATCTGGATCACCTCCAACAGCTGGGTTATCATGATAGATGATGATGGGTCCTCGTTCAATAACTTCCATAATCCTGCCGCTTATTGATCCCAGATGGTTGCTCATGTATATCATCCAGTCTACACACTCATCAATGGAAAATTTAGGCAAATCATGATACATACCCGAAGTAATATCCATGCTGATCGTGAGTTTGAAAATAAATGAGATTTGAAAAAGGTTTTTCAAGATCAGTTCAAGTGACCACAAAGGTTCTTCCTCAAGAACCGATGATATTCAAAACCCGATTAGTGCAGAACCCTTTGCTCGATACCAACAGGTCTGAGCGGGTTTAAATGAGGCGAAGTCTAGAGGGAGGGTGAATAGACTTACGAAAACTTTTCGTCTGGTCGAGTGTGATTGCGGTTTGCTGATCGAGTCTGAGTGAATCGTTTGGGTGATATCAACTTCTTGATTGCACGAGGCGGTCGATTCGGTATCTATCGGTTTAGGCGATTGTCGGAAATTAGTTAATGCCGTGTGAAAAACTAGTTTTTATCAAAAGCATTCTCAAAGTCGAGTTTTCAATCGGTGACTAAAGCATCAAAGCCCATCGGATCGGTTGCTTTAGAGTGCGATGATATTAACTTTCGAATATGTATGCGGTTTTAAGCTGGTTGTGTGCAATATAGTGTAAAAGCGGTAAAGGGTAAATGCACAAAGATTTTTTATAGTGGTTGGGACAACTAGTCCTCGCCCATTCTTCCCTATCACAAGGGCACCAACTTAACCGACTTAACCAAGCGGACTTAGTTTAACGTGTTAGTCAACACCAATGAGATGTTTCTGGGTTCACACTCAACCGATCCGATCCAATCGAAACTAGAAGCTCTAGTGCGAAATCTTGCAAAACAAACTTAACCTAACTTTTGGGTTTGGGTAAAGATTTGTTGTTGTTCAATGAAAATCTATCCTAGTGTTTATGTGGCGGAAAGCTAGAGGATGAGATTTCTATGCTAAGAACAATGGGATGAACACTTAGAAATATTCTTCAAATTTGTGTTCTTAGTGTGGAATTTTGCTATAGTTTGAGCTTCTTGATAATTTCCGTATCTTCACTCTGAAGAGCAATCTCATATTTATAGACCACGAAATCAAAGAGCCGTTGGAGAGCAATTTGAATTTCCGGCTATATTTGGTAGGTTTGCGAGGATTTGATGTGGCGTGCTTCGAGGCGGCATGGAATGACGTGTATGTTTTTCCTTTATAGTCGTTTGACTTCTGCGATGCGAATCCGCATTATCGACTCTGTGCATCGTGTCTTATTCTCATTGGTTAACAAGTACACTTTTTCGGTGTTTGTTCTACCAACTAAGGTTGACATTCTCTTTGTTCAGATCAACAACGTATGGTTTGTGTAACATCGATTGACACACCGGTGTGGTGACTTTGTCGATTCTGGCCCGATCGGTCTACTGATAAGTCTTCGATGCGATTGTCTTAGCTTCAACTAGCGGACTTGGTGATGTAGGTCTTACAGTGCGGATCTTGATCTTACGGTAGTCTTGATCTTGGTCTTACAGCTATTGGCTTCATGTCTTCACACGATCATCGATTAATGATCATTCATTAACGACTGACCTATACATATTGAGTTCCCCCCTCAATATGTGACCTACTATATACATCAATGTCTATACATTTCAATTTGGTCATCCTAACTTTGATTCTAAGACATCGATCGATTAACAATCCGATGGTCCTATTACAAACCATTTTGGAACTTCCATCAAAAAACTAAATATAAATTTCCCAAATGATTTCATGATATTAAGCTGGAATGAATTTCATAGATTGCAAAAGTAGTTTTACAAAATGAAGTCTTCTCCTATTAATAGAAAAAATGAACAAAGAAAAAAATGGCGAAATAACTAACTAACTAACAAGTCAAGGTTGATGACTAATAAAGAGACTAGAAGTGTCTATCATCACCGATCCAATTCCTTAAAAAAAGCGTGTTCATATAAATGAATGGCTAGAGAGAAAAAAAAAAAAGAGGGGAGGCGGGTGAGGTATTGGGTAGATTCTAGGTTAACCCATTCCGAAGCGCAATCCGGTGGAAAAAAAAATTTGGTAGGTGGACTAGTAGGTTTGATCGAGGCGAGAGGCAAGGATCATTGCTATCGAGTGTGGAGTTCTTGATTGGTAGGGACTCAATGTCTTTCTTATTTAGGAATTTTCACGAGAACCTGTGATATTTCTCGCTCGGGAAAAAGTTCAATGGGGTGGGGAGGGTGATAGACATTTTTTGCCCGGGAAAAAGATAAAATTTGGGAAAATATTAAACCGTTAAGTCTTAAAGGAGAAGCGATTCGAGACACATATAAGGCCTTGGAGACTCAACAATTTGTGGATCGGCGACTATAAAATCGGGGTGTTGGCCTAAATATGAGAGAAATCGTTCGATCCAGGTTGAGAGTAAACCCAGTATTTCTTCGAAAATACTAGTGTCAGGGTGGCGGATAAATCGTACAAAGTAGTGGCTGCAACTTCTTCACGTTTGTTGGTTGAGAAATGATCACGAGATGGCACGGACCCGGGAAGCGATCGTTTGCGATAGGAAGGAAGCAAGAATTTATTTTGCTTTCTCCTCCACTCCGTGGGAGAAAGTGGCTCGAAAATGTTGGGTTGGAATGATAAAAGAGGAATTCACATGGGAAGAGTAGGAGAGGAAATGCACAGTGAATGTGGTACTCAAATAAGACTTAGCCGTTTGGGTGACAATGATGTCCTCATTCAAAATCAAAGTGCGTATACTCAAGAGGAACTTCCTAAGGAAATGCAAGAATGGTTTGAGCACTGGTTCTATTGGTTCCGGCCGTGGAATAAAAAAGGATGTGTGTCATCGACGAAAGGTGTGGACTAGATGGATTGGTGTCCCCTTACACGCCTGGAATATTAGATTTTTCACTCTTTCTAGTGCCAAATTTGGTGGATTGGTGAAGATGAATCATAGATCGACCAACTTTGAAAATCTAGAGGATGCTAGGATACTGTTATCGGTCCCCTTTTTAACTGAGATCAACTCTTCTTTTTCGGTGTCCATTGATGGCCGAATTTTCGCGTTAAGGGTCCTCGAGGAATATCCGAGAGAAGAAGTGGTTATTAATGCTTCGGGTTGGTGTTCAAATGACAAATCAGATAAAAGTGTGGAGTCGGTGCTTGGTCAAGTCGGTCCAGCGAATGCTTCGTTACACGGCGGAAGCGAAATTTCTTTTTTTTCCGAAGAAGAATGGTGTACCGTTGGGAATGCTCGGAACCCTAGCGGGCCGCCCAAGGAAGGAGAGAGAAGGATCAACCTGGACAATCAATTTCAAATTCTTGGGGAATGTAACGACGTTGTCAGTACGAGGATCTGGATGGTCATAATTTACAATGCCAGCCGCCAAGCAATGATGGAGACGTGCGCGGGCCCCCTAAAATTCGCGCTCCAGCCGAGGAAAATGTGCATCTCCATGAATTTGTTTGTATCTCTCGAGAAATTAATGTGGAAGTGGACCCGCCTATTTCGGTCACCCTTGTGCTGGCCCATATTCTGACCCTGAGCCCATATATGATCTAAACCCCCCCTAGCCTACTTTCCCTCAGGCCCAACCATCCCCCTCGAGCCCATCCTCAGTTGTACCCACTCAAACTCTCAGCCCACCCCCACGATCCAAAACCACCCTAACCCTATCGGTCCTAACTCTCAACCCCGCTTGCCAGATCCCAATTTGCCCCCCTCCCCCACAGCCGATCCCCACCCCAGCCTTCTTACCATTGTTAATCCCACCAGCATATTCGACACCCCGACTACCCAACCCATTGCAGCCCCAAACAGTATGTTGGGATTATACTGGAAAGTATGTTTTACTTTGTATAATTACACTGAGTTTCTGTCTTATTTACTGAAATAAATTATTTATCACTGATGCTTTAAATATCATCGAATGTTACATATATTTCTTTGCATAATTGTTCAATAAAAGTATGTGTTACATTGTAGTTAATTTAGTGATACGGATCACGAAAGATTAAATTAACGGTCCTTGTAACTAAAAGTACACATTCACGACCTAGATGGAAATGAACAAACCATCACGAAAGGATGAGGTGTAAGGCTCAGATTGGTTTGTCTTGACCAAGAGATTGCACCAGTGCATCATGATGCATTTGAGCAGGGACCTGAGGAGGATAAATTCTTGACCTTTGAAAATAGAAGAATTAGACCTCGATGGTTCATTATTTCTTAATCTCCGTTCCTTAAATAGGATCGTGTGCAATCAAAAGTCGTTGCTTTGACTTATGATGGGAAGAGGATCATTGAGATTCAATATCTTGTATCTTGAGCAATGATATTGGTTACACGACGATTGCTAAGATTTAATACGGTGAAACGTGTGCAAGTACGTCTTGTTTGATTTTTCCTCTTGGGAGGCTCATAAGATTTATCATACCAAATCTTGCAAGTGGAATTAATTTCCGGTATGGATAATAATGTTGAGCCGTTCCTTAACCAAGGAAAAAGATGTTAATTAATATAAATCTATTTAAGTGGCTTAAATTAATTAATGGACTTGATAATCTTAAACACGGGAAATAATAACCGGGAGCCATATTAACAGTAATATGGGTTAAGATGGATAGTGCAATATTAATTATGTAGTGGGATTAATTAATATTTATGGGCTTGAATAATATTGTGGCTCAATATTGAAAATGTTGGGATATTTTAGTTTTGATGAATTATGCCAAAACATTATCAACTTGTGTTTTTGAAGATTCTGAGATAACAAGTTGAGAGAACGAGAGAACAAATTGAGGGAACTCACGAAATCGGGCGTAGATGATCAAGATCGAGGCGAAATTTGACGAGAGGCCCGATCGAGATCAAATGAGTAAGATGAGTTCGAAGTTAAGCGATGAAATTGAGCAAAATCGGAAGAGAAGAAAAGCTAAGCCAATCGAAGATCGGATGACCGGATGATTTGATCGGATGATCGGAAGAATTGATCTGGTGATCGGAAAAGCATAAGCCGATCGTGTCGAAACCGGACCCGGAAGATCGAAGAAGAAGGTTGCGGATCGGAAGAGAAGATGGGGTGATCGGATCGGATATGAAGACGAGCGGATGATCAAGATCGGGCGTGATTGAGATCGGATGTGCTAAAAAGCCGATATCTTAACCTAATATGCTAAGTTGATGTACTAATCGATCTTGGATAAACCGATATCTTTGACTGATGCTATCTTGATCGATCATGTGGAGTCGGATCGGAAATCGGATATCGGAAAACCGAAATATGCATACCGTCGGGGAAAGAGAAGTCATCGTAAAGTCATTCGAAGTCATACTCGAGAATCGGAATCGAGCAATGGCGATGATCGGTTAACTGAAATCTTAGTGACACGGGGCGGGATGTCTCGAATCGGAAGAAATCAAACTTCGATAGCTTTGAGTGTCGATATTGATCGTAGACAAAGTCCGGCCAAGAAGTCGGTTTGAATCAAGTAACCCGAAGGCTCGACAAAACAAGACCGAGACTCGAAGAATCTGAATGATTCCAAAGCCGAGGAATATGAGGAATATAGCCGTTAGAATCGGTGGCGTGGACCAATGAGAGGAAGACAACCCGAAAGTCAAGAAGAAGTTATCGATAGTATGGATTTGAATGTGACTCCTTCCAACGGTAACATTCAAATCCACACTATAAAATCTGAAGTTCTTCCCTCGTTATCAAAGTGAAAAATCGTGAAACATCCATCAAGCCAAATCAAAGCATTCTCACCCTAGAACACAAGTCTGTATATACACGCATATATTCAAAGAGTGTTCTAGAATCCAATCTAAGCAACTCACGATGTATTCTAAGCTTAGAGAGTTTTTCCCATCCCAAGCATCGAAATTAAACAAATGTAAGGGAAAATCTCAACCTAGTTGAAACCAAACAAACCTTACCCAAATCGGTTTGATAGGATAAGTTTGTAGGTGAGTGTGAACTTCAAAACATCTATAGGCAATCCCCATGAGGGGATATAAGTCCCGTTTGAGTGAGAACTCGGTAAACATCTATAGGCGATCCCGTGAGGGTGATAAGTCCCGTTTGAGTGTGAACTCGGTAAACATCTGTTGGGTGTTGGACTAACACGTTAAACTAAGTCCAGTTGGTTAAGTAGGTGCCCCTGATGATAGGGAAGAGTGGATGTAGGAGTTGGACTCCGAACCACTATAAAATTGTGTGTTCTTTACTGCTTTATGTTCATACTTGTCATATGCATTCTATTATAAGCAAAACAACACACATGAGCTTAAAACGCAAAAAATATGGAATCACTCTGCCCTTACCCCTGTTTTATATGCATCGCTTTTAAAATGTTTGCTTCCGCACGCGCAAAATGGGTTTTTCGACATTTTAATAGGGACCATCAGAAAATTCAAAGTCCATTGGAAGGTCCAATCTTAATTCTTCTAAAGGCCCCCCAAGTAGCCCAAACATAAAGTTAAATAACTGAAAAAAGTGTTTAAAATAAAATAAATTATTGTTGCCTATTTTTTTTAATTTTTTTGAAAATCATGGATAAAAGAGGGAGAAAGATTTTCTTTGAATTTTGTTATGAAATGAGGATAAGTATTCTTGGAATACAAGATTATCTCATTAAATTCAAGAAATCTACCACTTGGCCATTCATGAAGGAATTTTCGAAAATTCCATAGCATAAGGAGGGAAGATTTTATTTGGGAGATATATTGAGAAATTGTATATATTGGATATATTCAAGATTGTTTCTTGTAGAAGAAGCAAGGAAATTTCTCAATCTCCCCTAAACCCTAAATTTTCGTCCCCCCTTGTATTATAAATAGGGGATGAATTTTTCATCCCCAATGCAATTCCATGTGTTGGAAAAATTATAAATCCACAAATGTGGTGCAACATAATTTTTATTTTTCCCTTTTGTTAATTGTTCGCGAGTGTCCTACCACCGGATTGACGAGCAAGAACTTGGGAATACTTGGGAAGGCTTTTTGGTGTGTTCGTGCGAACGGGATCCACCTTCTAGACGGTTGTCACTTCAAGAGGTTAGTTCACGTAAACTCCTAGCTTTTCCGCATGCGTAGGATTTATGTGACGGACTTGTATGCATGATTTGTTGTTGAGTTATTATTTGTATTAATATAGGATTAATTCATGCTAGTAATAATTGTTAGAATTAAATTTGTATTTAATATTCACCCCGAATAGATCCGGCCACACTATTCTCCAACAACTGGTATCAGAGCAACGGTTTCAGGCTCTGAATTTTAAATTGTAATTTAATTCGTTGTTCATTAAATTTGGAATTGGATAGTAGAATTGTTAGATCTTTTTTGCAGGTATCCAAATGTCATGGTATTTAATGAATGTTTATTTACTAAATTTTTAGAATAAAATTCTAGATCCGTACGATAAACCATTTTGTGATTATTGGAGACTACACGTAGGGTGTATTTTGAAACACTTAAAACAACTTTCAGAAGCACTTATTTTCAAAAGCTATGAGAGGGGGCTTTGAAAATAAATGCTTCTGAAAGCTATTTTAAATGTTTCAAAACACGCCCGTAAAATTCAAAAGTGGGAATTGTGTGCTAACAAGCTACACATAAATTATCGCACCTAAAAAGAGAAAAAAAGTCAAATAGATATTAGATTAAATAATGGCTCTTAAATGTACAAGGAGACTATCAAAAAAGATGTCATGAGGGTAGTCTCGTAAATATATACGTAGATCTTATATAAATCGAGCGCATGGAATTCAAATTTATTTTTAATTTATTTCAATAAAATATGTAATTTATTTATATTAAATATACAATTTATTTTTATGTATCTATACAAATTATATATTTTAGTGTAAAAAAATTACACATTTCAATATAATAAATTACATATTTAAAAAATATATTTAAATTATATGGTGTACACGGTGAAAAGAATATTTACTCTAATTATTGGTGGTATGTATCTATTTTTTACTAGTAGTCTTCCACGTTAACGAGATATAATTATTTGTGATTTCTTGTCTTTAAAAAAGTATTCATATCTACAAATTTGCTAAGATAAAATATCTAAAACACGTAAACAATATAGTTGGTAAAATGCTCTAAATGAAGGAATTCCCAATTGAGTCGATTATATATTTTGCATTATATTGCACTACTTCTTTATCAATTCAGTCAATTTATCGATTAAATTAAGTTCTTTGTTTGGTTATGATGTCATACAAACCTGCCCCAGCTAATAAATCTTATAAATTAAATGCGCGCGCGGATCATGTTATATACTCTCATTTTCAATCAAAAGTATTTAATGCAAACGATTTTTTCGTCTCAACTCCGTTTTTCAATGTATAATTTTTTTTTTCAATGTATAATTAGATCAAATAAAAAAATCATACTTAAATTTGACATTTATATTAAATATATAAAAGTTAAATTTCAGATAAAATATAAGTTATGTGATTTAAAGTGTATTTTATTGAATATTGACATTACAATACTGTTATATAAAAAATTGTCTTGATAAATTAATCGTGCAACATTTTACGATAGAATTAAATTTATGGTAGAATAAGAGCCAAACATCTACCATTTATTTTAATATATATTAGAAAATTACAAAGTTCTAATGTTAATACGTAAGTATCATATAAACTATAACCACAAACCATTATGAAATTCGAAAATTTATTTGTCACGTCTCAATTATTTTATTGACTATTGATATCATGCTCAACTTCACCTGCCCTCTCTCCCCCATAGGGGCGGCCGACGGAGAAGAAATCTTATCGAAAGTTATTAATTATTCTTTATTTCCACATGTAAATCTTATTTAAATATGTAGTACTATTCAATCATCCACAGTATTTGATACGATTTTAGCTAAAAAAATTACATTTGTAATTTAAAAATTATTGGCACTTCTATCTTGCAGTTTTACGATGTACACTTGTTGATTCGTTCCTCTTTGATAAGTGACGCAAATGGATTATGTATATATGGAGTCTATATTTTTAATCTGATATTTTGTTTTGTATTTTATTTTTTTAATTGTCACAAAAGTGACATTTTCTATTAACACGTGACCGGTCCAGCATTCCGTAGATGAAAGTACGATTTATAGAAAAATAATTTGAGTGAGTCTCATGTATCAAGTGCACCGTACTCTACAATTTATTTTTAAAATATCTGATATTTGAAATATATAATTTTTTTATATTGAAACGTGTGACTTATTTTCATATTCGATTGTAATAAATTATATATTTTTAAAATACACTATAAAATGCATATCGAACACATCCCGCATGTGTAAGAGTTTAAACTCAACTTCTGACGGTTCAAAAACAATCGATGATTTCATAACGAAAATGTGCTACCGCATGTGCACTTCAACCAACACAATAAGAATTAATGACTCTAAGGTACAAAAAATAGGAAACAGTGACTCTAAGGTACAAATGCAATTTTTAATGACTCTACGGTACAAAAAAAATTGTACTTTGTTTGAAAAAAAAATTGCACTTTGTACCTGAGAGTCACAAAAAATTGCATTTGTACCTTAAAGTCATTGCTTTCTATTTTTTGTACCTTAAAGCTTTTTCCCCACACAATAAATACCAAAATGATGATGAAAAGAACGAATAATCTCATTGCAAACAAAAAATATATTTAACCTTAATATCTAATTATTAGTTATTAGTTGTTAAAAAAAATTAGTTATATAATTCACACACATGCAAGTATTATATCTTGACGAGCTAATTTGAGCTAGCAGTACTCCTTTAATACACTTTTCATTATATCAACAAAAATGGAAATTTCACGCCGCCATATTTATAAAACCACAAAGAATTTTACACAATTTTTAAAGCATGGGGGTTTGACGCGGATTGTTCAAACCACAGGCCAGTGAATTTGACACAATTTACCCAATAAATAACTAACGTGAGATAATTGTGTGGGAATATTGTTATTTATAATTTTGTATAAATAAGGTGCACTGTGCACTACATAATATATTTTAAAATCATGCAAGTTGTTGTATTAAAATATGCAATTTATTTACACTGTCGTGTAACTATTAATATGGAAAGTAAATTGCACAATTCAATATAAATAAATTATATATTTTAATATAATAAATTGCATAATTCTAAATTACACTATAAAGTGCACCTGGTGCACATGAGACAATTGCTTTATAATTTGGTTATTGAGGATGTATATGAGAGAATGAAATTAGGGCACGCTTGGTATGACTTCGGAATGATAATTGTAATGGATATCATTGAGAGATCAATCACTATGGGTTATTTATTGCATTATTATTGCTTGGTTAGACGATCAATAATGAATATTATCTGAAGAGGGTTGAGTAGGGTGAAATTTGGTAATGAAAGTATGATAATCAATTAATTACTTATATTTTCATTACGGGTATATCAAAACTCTCAAATAGTATTAATAGGAATGATTCTCATTACCCCACCATTACCCCCAACTAAGTTAGCCCCTAGTTTAGCAATAAGAATCAACTTGAATCACAATTGAAAGAAATCTTATTTGATTTTTTTAGTATAACTATAGATTCGTGGACGCATATGTAGCCATGTAGGTTTCTAGCTGACTAGTAATTGCCACATGCATGAATACGCCAATATTTGTTCTTTCTTGAGCACTCTCCAAATTTATAATTTATTACCCTAAAACGTGTAATTATATTTACGACTACAAGTTGTACGTTTTAATATAATAAGTCACAATTTTTTTAATATAACAAATTATAAAATACATTAAAGTACATGGTTGATATATGTGGAGGAGACCCAGTTGTTGGTCCCGGTGCTACTTGAGTCTCACACGTGTATGGGGGAAAATACACGTGTTCATGATTTTAAAACTTTTCTTTTCTTTGGTCGATAGGTCGATTGTCTCGATGATTTGTACGAAAGCCTGAGATCATACTGAGTCAAAGTCTCTTTGAGACAATGATCTGGCGAAATTTTTCGAAGCTTGATTAACCCAACCGAGCTGAGTTTATCGAGAGATCTGAGCCGCTTGGATCGAGATAACTATCTTCTTGAACCCTCGATAGAGTTAGTTCGATTTGGTAACTATCTGTTCTAAATTCTCAAGTGTCTGCGGAATGGTTGGCCCTATGTTTATACTCGTTTTTTAGCTTTCTTTGGAGATCTTCCTTTTAATGAAACAATGATTAAGGTTGTGATCAGTTGATGCAAGTTCAGTGGATTGGTTCCAACTGAATATCAGTGAATTATGCTTTCAGTGAAAAACATGCAACAAATAATAATGCGATCTGAAGCAAAACAACCAAAGAAATTATAGTGGTTCGGAGACTCAAGCTCCTCGTCCACTCTCTCCGACCATCGAGAGAAATTCCTTAACCACTTCCTAAAAGCTTTACGGTGACTCACTGCAGACTTACTCACTTTTCTACTTTGAGTTTTTACGGGTGACTCACTGCGCAGACTTACTAACTCAATACACACACAAGTGTTCAGACTACCACAAGTAGCTTACTAACTTCTTCTCTAGAGTTTTCTGGCTAACTCATTGTAGCTTACTAACTCTTTACAACTCCAACTCACCAACAAACACACTCAAACTACCTTACAAAGGGTTTGGGTTTACAGTTGGTTTCAACTAGGATGAGATATCCTTTACAATAAGTACAATGCAAAGGCTAGGATATCTCTACTAAGCTTTGGATATATCTTATCAATCTAGGCTTAGTGAATGAGCTCTCTTCAATGTGAAACACTTGGGAAATTCTAGGTTTTTCGAGTGCTTCAATTTGCAATATCTGAATGAGCTCTTGAGTTGCTTTCAAATTTCCGTAACCTCTAAATGTAAAGGGTCACTAGTATTTATAAGCAACTTCACCAAGGTCACTCTTGAAAAACTATCCGTTGAAGGAGATAGCTTCATGAGTTTTATCTTATGGTGTTTGATGAACGACTATTTTAGGGTTTGAATACTCCCTTGCATGTTTTAGGAAATATGCTTTCATGTAGCCAATCACCACTTTTTGCGATGCGGAACATAGTACTCTTGACATGCTTGATGACTGTCACTTTCGATGTCGATAAAAATGCATGTTGTCTTCCTCCGATTGGTTTTTGTCTTGATAAATGTAGACAAACATAACGGCTCTTTTTGGTTAACCTACCAGGTGAGATAACCTTAAACAACACTTGGACTTAGTTCCTTTTGCGCATATGAATATGCGGGGCAATATCTATTTTTACGAATATTCGCGTTTTTCGGTTTGTAGTCTTGGTAGATATTATTGATTGCCTCGGAACATTCGGGTTATCTTGAGTATTCGATATTTTCTTGAGTCTTCGATAACTCTTTGGGTCTTGATATCTTACGAGTCTTGATGGCTTCGAGTCTTGATGTCTTGAGTCTTGATGTCTTACGAGTCTTGATGTCTTATTCTTGATATCTTGAGTCTTGATGACATCTCTTGAAACTTGAGTTTCTTGAAACTTCTTGAGTCTTGATTTCTTGAAAATCTTCTTGAGTCTTGATGTCTTCAAAATCTAACTTTGATCTATATCTGTGACTATACATGGTGCGAGATAACATCCCTGAACACTCTATCTTGAATCATTTCGGTCTATCAAGATTATTACGAACATGTCATACTCGGGGGTTTTGGATCTAATCAAAATCTTCTTTATTAAATTCATCTCCCAACAATTTCCCCCTTTTTGATGATGCAAAAACCATCTTGTTACAAAAACACCTAACCTATACTCGGGTTTTTAGGTTTTTCTATTACAATCCAAAATGGCAATTCTCAACAGTTCAAAACATAAGGCATATCAAACATAAAAGACATGAAAAAAGATAATGAGATATTATCTTTGAGCATAAGGATAAATTTTCATTGATTGTAAGATCAGAGTTACAGATTACAATGAAAATCAAAAACAAAAAATGCAATCTGAAAGAGTCTTGATCTTCATCAACTTCATTCTTCATCAACTTCATCCTCAGGCACCTCCAGGTTGAACATCCCATAATATCTCTTCTTCAGTTCATCCCTTGCTTTGATGATGTCTGGGTTCTTTCCTGTTAGGCCAAGTTGGATGGCATACTGAGCAATCTCTTGAGAGATGGCTGTCTCATTCACATAGCCATTTTCAAGTCTAGGAGCTGGATAAGTATATGGACCAAGGGCAACTATCTGCGTATTACCTTCATCTGCCAAGTTAATCCAACTTTGCAGGTACTTAGGATAGAATTTCAGAAGATATTCAATGAAGGCTTCATTCATATCCGAGCTGGTCCCCCTCCATTCCCTCAGAATTTCATAGTAGAACTAGAATGTTCTCTTGATTTCCTCACACGCATCATTGAACTGAATAGGCATCCATTTGTCAATGTGCGGCCATTTCTGAGCTTTTTCAGTACCCCTCCTCTTGCTCAAAAATTTCTTGAAACCACTTCTTCTTTTACTTTCTTTCTTCTTTTTTTTCACGATCACGGGAACTCCCGATCTGAAGCGGCCAGGTTTTCTTTTTTTCCACTTGAAGAGTTTTCGAGCTTTCTTTGTGTTGAAGACTTCTTTTTTAAAACCTTCTCAGATTCTTCAAAATCTATAATCAATTTCCTCTGAGTAGATTTCGAAGCTTTAGCTATTTTCTTCTTCTTTTGCTCTACAAATGCCACAGCCTTTCTCTTAATAGGTTTGACTTGTTCTTCACCGGCTTGGCTTGTTTTCACCATCCTTCTACTACTCAGTTTCTCAGAAATTGCTTCCTAAATAGTCTGCTCAGATACTTGAGTGTAGATAGGTTCTTCAACTTCCTTGAATTTGAGCTTCTCAGTGGCTTCCACTTCTTTTAAGGCATCAACAATAATTTTCTCTTCAGCTTCTTTCTCGGCCTTTCTCTTCAAGGTGCGTGCCAACAACTCACTTAGCTTGCCACCAAGCCTTTCCCCCTTTTTGGCACCATACCTTGGAAGAAGTTGAGAAAGTGCGGTATCCATATGATATTGCTCTTTGCTAATACAACGCACTTCCCCTGCCAACTGATCATGCTCCTCTTCCATCCTCTTCATATGATTCTTGGCTACTGAGAACTCTTCAGATAGAGGTGCAAACTGGTGTGAGAAGACATTTTGCACCATCTCTGTCATCTTGGTCATGAGCATAGAGCTCATTTCCTCAACAACTGTCTTGATCATCAGATCATTCTTCTCAGCCAACTTGGCTTCAAGATATGATGTTCTTTCTCGATACATCTCTAACTCATCTCGCATTGAGCTCGAACTTTGACTCCATCAACCTTTCCTTCTATGGTAGTCATTTTGTCAGCAAGAGATGTTTGAAGTTGCATCATGTCTGAAGATGAACTCAGTGTTTCCAGCTTCTGAGATTGGCTTGCCAAGGTTTCTTCAATTTGGGTTACTTTCTCCACCATTGGCACCACCTTCTCTAATTTGTCCAAGATAGGACTGAAGTCAATCTCTGGAGTGTATAGAACTTTTTCCACCTGAGCTGGGTGCTACACCTGAGCCTCAGTCTGCATATCAGACATAACAAATTTAAAGATAGGAACTTCAGTAGCTTTGGCATAATGTTTAATAGTGCCAAAAGTTACTCAAGAGTCTTAACTTTCGATCGAGGATGTGAGATATCGGTCGACCGAAGATCGATTTCTTTCTCCATTTGAGATTACTTTTCAGCATCATCTTGTTGATCCTCCTCTTTATCTTGATCCTTAGAGCTGGAGGCATCAACATCGAACTTCCTCTCCTCTCGACCACCTTCTTCTTGACTAGCTCATCAAAATCAAAGAATTTCCATCCCGAGCTTAGTCTTCCGAATCGAAGAACTCTGTCGGCCACAATGTCTCGACATTCCACCAGTCCTCTCCTCTGAAGGAGGCTATGTTCAGCATCTCTGGAAGAGTCTGATTTAGAATATAGACTGTGGTCCTGAGTCTAAAGAAGAGATCCTGAAGGTCAGGATATGAGCTCAGCTCAGGGTACCTATCCAGAATGAATCGTTCCCCCTTGCTGCGCCACTCAGTCTCTTCTGCCTCTCCTTTCTTGACTTTGGGCTTCGGGCTCGATAGGATCGATTCAGTCTTTGAGGATCGAGGAATGGTTCACTTTCGGGGAGGCGATCTAAGTTCAATAGCTCACGAGGTTGATTATTACGAGGAATGAGCAATTATCTCCTCAGTAGGAACCTGAGGTCCCTTGAATATTTCTTGAGATATCTTTATTGGGATTATACTGGAAAGTATGCTTTTACTTTGTATAATCAGGCTGAATTTCGGACTTATTTACTGAAATAAATTATTTATCACTGATGCTTTAAATATCATCGAATGTTACATATATTTACTGCATAACTGTTCAATAAATAGTACGGGTTACATTGTAGTTAATTTAGTGATACCAGATCACAGAAGATTAAATTAACAGTTCCTTGTAACTAAAAGTACACCATTCACGACCTAGATGGAAATGAACAACCCATCTTGAAGGGTTGAAGTGTAAGGCTCAGATTGGTTTGTCTTGAGCAAGAGATTACACTAGTGCATGTCTGATGCCATCAAGAGAGGACCTCTGAGGAGGACAAATTCTTGAACCCGAACTAGGAAGAATTAGACCTCGGTGGTTAGTTATTTCTTAATCTTACGTCCCTTAAATAGGATTAAGTGTGGGTTAGTAACTATTGCTTTGACTTATTACGGAAGAGAATCAATGAGATTCAATACCCTATATCTTGGGCAATATTATTAATCACATGCGATTGCTAAGATTTAATACGGAGAATCGCATATTGTAAAAATGCGCATTTAGATTTGCCCCTTGGGAGGTTCATAAGTTTTATCATACCAAATTTTGCAAGTGGAACTAGTTTCCGGTATGGATAATAATGTTGAACCGTTCCTTTACCAAGGATAAAAGATATTAATTAATGGAAAGATATTTCAGTGGCTTGAATTAATTAATGGGCTAGATAATCTTAAACAAGGGAAATAATAACAGGAGCCATATTAAGCGTAATATGGGTTAAGATGGATAGTCAATTTTAATTATGTAGTGGGATTAATTAATATTTATGGGCTTGAATAATATTGTGGCTCAATATTGATAATTCAAGGTCCATTGGAAGGTCCAATCTTAATTCTCCTAAAGGCCCCCCAAGTAGCCCAACATAAAGTCCAATAACTGGAAAAGGTGTTTAAAAATAAAATAAATATTTGTTGCTCATTTTTCCTAATTTTCGAAAATCATAAATAAAAGAGGGAGAAAGATTTTCTTTGAATTTTGTTATGGATTGAAGATATGTATTCTTGGAATACAAGATTATCTCATTAAATTCAAGAAATCTCCCACTTGGTTATTTATGGTGAGATTTTCGAAATTTTCAAAGAATAAGGGAAAGACATATTTTCTTGATTTTCTTGAAAATATATTATGGAAGATATGTATTTCTTGAAATACAAGTATATCTTGTAAATTCAAGAAGATCCAAATCTTGGAATCTTGATCCTTATTTTTTCGAAAATTCCATAACAAGAGGAGTTGGGATCTTTGTGGAATATTTTAATTATGGAGAAAAGAATATATGAGATATATTCAAGATTTCTTGGAGATCAAGAAAAAGATTTTCCCATATTATTTTATCACAAGAATTCGACCACTACACTTCTATAAATAGGGGATGAGTGTTTCATTCCCAAGTACAATTCCATGTGCTGGAAAAATTAGTAAATCCACAAAGGTGGTGCAACAAATTTTATTTTTCCTTTTGTTAATTGTTATGCAAGCTTCCTTCCACCGTTGTCGAGCAAGGACTAGGAATACTTGGGAAGGTCTTTTGGTGTATTTTTATTGACGAGACCATTGCCATTCCAAGAGGTAAGTTCACGTAAACTCGTAGTAATTTAGCATCGTAGGATTTCGTGAACTTTTTATATGCATGATTTGTTGTTGAATTATTATTTGAATTAATATAGGATTAATTCATGCTAGTAATAATTGTTAGAATTAAATTTGTATTTAAATATTCATCCCGAATAGATCCGGGTAATTAATTCCCCAACAACTGGTATCAGAGCCTCGGTTTCGGGCTCTGAATTTTAAATTGTAATTTAATTCATTTTCATTAAATTTAAAATTGGATAGTAGAATTGCTAGATCTTTATTGCAGGTATCCAATTGTCATGAAATTTAATGTGTTTATTTATGCATGCATAAAAATTGTGGTTTTTTAATTCGATTCGTTCGAATTCGGTTTTGCCTCTTGAGAAAATCCACGAGTAGATTAGTATTTGATTGATTTGATCAATGTAATAGACTAGTCTAGATCTAGGTTTATTTATTTTTGTAAATAAATTGTAACCGGATCAGAAATGGAGGCGGGGACGAAGAATTAAAAGACGGGATCCGGAACCAATATCTTGTCGTCGTCGTCGCTCGCGTGCCAAGGAGAAAGCGACGCCTGACGGAACCCCACCTTACGTGCGCGTGGGCGAGGGCCGAGGAGCCGAGCCTTGAGATCCGGACTCTGACTCGCAGCTACACGGAGTGACGGGTGACTCGGGTCTTGTGATGCCCCACCTATCTTGTGGCGCGGCAGCTACAGGCGACGATGGTAGCGTTGTGGAGATGCGCCGCGACGAAAGGCGACACTCTACCGAGGGCGGGCGGCGACCACGAGCGACATCGCGCGGAGGTGCTTTAGCCGGCGTCTTGACGGATGCCACTCGACACGGCGGAGAGTGCTAGGCGGGCACTCCAGGCTTCATGAGTGGTCGATGGCGTGGCTTGATAAGGCATTTTTTTTAAGATGGTCAAGTGGGAGCTTTTCGAGACGAACGATGAAGGCTATGAAGACGATTTCTCAAGATCAAGACATGACAAAATTAACCATGACAATTGGATAAATGTGCCCAATATGTTTAATTTTTTGTCTTGATGTTTATGCATTATTTATGCTTATTTAAATTGTGTTTAAATTTGCGATGCATGAGAAAATGTTTTGAAAAATCTCACTTTCGAAAATTACTAAGTATGTTTAAACAATTAATTGACAATTTTATTCCGGATAATAAAATTGAATTAATTTTGACCTCCATGATTTATTTATTTGTGAATTCTTTTGGAGAAATTCCCCCCACGGGACGGTCAAAAGATAGCTTTCACATGAATAAATTCCAAACGGATGATTGTGGATTATTACTAGTGGCGACGATGGCCCTCCCCACGAGGCTCGTTCAAAGCGAAATAATAATTCTGTATTTAATCATGGTTATTACTTAGGTATAAAATTGATATGCATATACTTCCCAAAGTCCTCATCATTTTATATTGGTCAAGTGGGAGCCAACTATTAATCTGGATATTAAAGGTTTGTAACTGTTCTTGTTTGTAACCTGCTTGAATGTGTTTAAATAATGACCCACCCCACGTGGCTTATTTAAACTATTTTGAGATGTTGGCTGATGCATGTTCATATTTTTAAGATTTTAATATTGAAACATGTGATCGAATTTTGTGATATATTTATGCTTATGCATATTATTATTTATTTCAGTTCAGCATGTCGCAACCTTTTAATCCACTGTTCAATAAACTTAAAGACAATTTGCTTGCTGGTGAAAACTATTTTTATTGGATATACAAACTAAAACCTGTCCTAGCCACATCACCTTCCAAATGGGTACTTGATACACCAAAACCCGAAAAACCAGCTAAGGACGCCGGAATATGGGACGAGATGCTATATGGTGAATGGGAGCTGGCAAATGAATTGATGAAGGATACAATTCTGGCACATATGTCAGATGCGTTAAAACGCCTTCACCAAGAATATGAGTCGACTCTGCACATCTTCTGAGAATCTCTCAGTGATGTTCGCACATCAGACCCATATGGCAATCCAAAGTGTGAAGCAAGAAATTGCTGAATTAAAAATGGAAAAGGGACGACTGCCGCGCAACACGTTCTTAGGGTTATGATGCTATTTGAGGAGCTTGAGGTCCTCGGCGAAAAATGTGATTTCAAGACTAAGATTGATTTCATTCTTCAATCCTTACCAAAGAGCTATAATCACCACTATCTTGAGTATCTATTGGAAGATCTAGATTTTACAGTGGATGATCTTGTAAATGCTGCCACTTTGGTTGAAAGGGAAAGGGAGCACAACGAAAAGAACTTGGGAAAACAGAAATCTTCTTTTCATCCTAGATCAAGTGATGATAAGGATGATGAAAAGAGAAGAAAGTTGAACCAAGCAGACTCAACATCAAATAAGAGCATAGGATCAAGCATGAGGAAAGTTTTGGAAAGCGGCAGAGTAGGACACCTGAGGTCAGTCTGTTCCAATCCCAAAAGGAATGGAAAGAAAGGTAATTCCCATGCACTAGTTGTTGAAACTTGCTTAGCGGCGTATGCCTCCCATTTATGGGTGGTGGATACGGGATCCACTGATCATGTTTTTTTCACTTTACAGGGGTTCAAACGGACCCGGCAACTTAGTGGGAGTGAGATCCTCATCACACTGGGCGATGCCACGAGAGTGGCAGCTGAAGCAGTGGGAGAAGTGCATCTGTCTTTTGAAGACAGAGTTTTAATTTTAAGAGATGTACTTTACGTTCCGAATTTTAGAAATAACTTGATTTCAGTTTCTAAACTTTACCTTGATGGATATTCGGTTACTTTTGATAAATTTGTTACCATTTCTCTTTATGATAAATTTATCTGTCATGGAACGTTATCAAGTAATCTCTATACAATTAACTGGGCACACCACTCACGAAATGCATCATATAACACATCAACTGTTTCCGGTAAAAGAAAACATTCATCAGACGTGAACGAAACACTTCTATGGCATCTAAGATTGGGACATATTAATCTAAAGAGGATCCAAAGGTTGGTGAAAGACGGTTCACTAGAGTCTCTCCAAGTTGAACCAATTCCAACCTGCAAATCATGTTTGGAGGGTAAAATGACCAAGAGGGCATTCGGAGCCAAGGGGAATAGAGCCAAAGAAGTGTTAGAAATCGTTCACATAGATGTATGTGGTCCAATGTCAACCATGGCAAGAGGAGGTTACGAGTATTTTGCCACTTTTATTGATGACTACTCGAGAATGCGGTTATATTTTCCTTATGAAGCATAAATCACGAGACCTTTGAGAAATTCAAAGAATTTAAGGCTCAAGCGAGAATCATGGGGAAAAATGTATCAAGTCTCTACGATCCGATCGTGGAGGCGAAAGTACCTCGGCGATGAGTTTTTTGAACTACTGTCGGATGAAGGATTGTATCGGTTTGCGCACTTAACCCCTCAACAAAATGGGGTTGCGGAAGAAAGAAAGAAACTCTTTTGGAAATGGTTAGATCAATGATGAGTTAAACGGATCTTCACAAGTCGTTACGGGGTCATGCCTTGGAAACAACGGCTTACATTCTGAACTTGGTGCCATCCAAATCGGTTCCCAAAACTCCCAAAGAATTGTGGACCGGGCGCAAGCCTAGTTTGAGACACATGAGAATTTGGGGGTGTCCGGCCTACGTGTTGGACAAAGCCGAGAAATTGGATCCTCGATCGGAATTAAAATTTTGTTTATAGGATACCCCGAGGGAACAAAAAGGGTGTATGTTCTATGGTCCCGAAGATCAAAAGGTGGTAATAAGCACCCACTTTAGATTTTTGGAGGAAGACTATATGAGCGAAAAGAAGACCCGTATGAGATTACCTTAAGTGAGCTAAGGGGGCTAACCTCATTATCGCTAACTGCAAGATGATATACCAAACGACACACTTTCTGGCCGGAACCTCGTCATAGTGGGATGGTTGTAAGACGGCCCGAGAGATTCATGGGGATAGGAGAGTCCTCGGACTTGATTCCCTGACAAGATGAATCGGACCCGTGGACATATGATGAGGCAATCGAAGACAAGGATCGCGGTTTCTTGGCAAAAGGCAATGAAAGCGAAATGGGATCTATGGATCATAACAGAGTGTGGGAGCTAGTCGAACTACTTAATGGGGTCAAACCCATTGGTTGCAAGTGGGTATACAAGAGAAAGAGGGGCCGGACGGAAGGTGGAAACCTTCAAGGAAAGGCTTGTGGCGAAAGGTTATACTCGAAAAGAAGGGATCGACTATGAGGAAACCTTTTCACCAGTGCAAATGCTCAAGTCCATCCGGATTCTCTTGTCGGTAGTCACGATCTCGATTTTGAAATCGGCAAATGGATGTCAAGATGACTTTCATTAACGGAAGTCTTGATGAGGAAATCTATATCTGACAACCCCAAGGCTTCATTGAAAAGGGTCAAGAACACCTAGTTTGTAAGCTCATGAAGTCCATTTCACGGACTCAAACAGGCATCGAGCTTGGAACCAATGTTTTGACCATGTTATAAAGTCTTATGGGTTTGATCAAAATGAGTTCGAAAGTTGTGTGTACAAAAAAGCGTGTCGGAATCGCATTGGTATTCTTAGTACTATCGTGAGGCGACATTACGCTCGCCGGGAATGATGTAAAGGTGTTATCGGGCGTAAGGACATGGCTTTCAAAACAGTTTGATATGAAGGACTTAGGGGAAGCCGGGCACATCCTTGGAATCAAGATCACTCGAGATCGCAAGAAAATGATGATAGGCTTATCGGAAGCTTCATACATAGACACTGTCTTAAAACGATTGAAAAGATGCGAGGATTCGAAGAAAGGCTTCGTACCTTTTCAGGGCATGGAATCCATCTATCGAAAAATGTGCCTAAGACACAAAAAGGAGATAGATGACATGAAAGGCATTCTTACCTTGGTTTGTCGGAAGCCTTATGTATGCAATGTTGTGTCTGAGACCGGATATCTGCTTTTGCCGTTGGCATGGTGGCAAGATATCGAGTAACCCGGGAAGGAACATTGGATGGCGATTAAAAACATTCGAAATATCTGAAAAGAACTTCGAGATAGAATGTTGGTTTATCGATCGGATAGTCTAATCCCCGTCGGCTACGGACTCAGTTTTCAATCGGACTTAGATTCGGAAAATCTACCTCCGGTAGTGTGTTTTGCATGGGGGAGGAGCCATGACGTGGAGAAGCGTTAAGCGAAATGCATCACAGATTCTTCCATGGAAGCGAATATGTAGTCTAACTTACGGGCGTGAAAAAAGCGGTTTAGCTCAAGAACTTCCTAATGGACTTGGATGTAGTTCGAATTTGCCCGGCACAATCATCATTTTATTGTGACAATGCGGAAAGCGATTTGCAAATTCAAGGAACCAAGAGCCCACAAGGCCGACAAACACCTCGAAAAGGAAATACCATCTTATCGAGAAATCGTTAAGAGAGAAGATATAAATTGGCAAATATCGCGTCGAGGAAGACAACCCTAGTGATCCATTCATAAAGGGTATGCCTCAGAATACATTCATTCGAGAGACATGTGGAAGGAATGGGTGTCAAGACCATTGCCAATCTGCTTTGAGTATAAGTGGGAGACATTATTAGGTTCGTGTAGGTGACATTAGTTGTCACGTACTACACGAGACATGTTGTAGTATACTTAAAAGCAGACTTTGAGTATAAGTGGGAGATTGTTGGGATTATCTTTGGAAAGTATGCTTTTACTTTGTATAATCAGGTGAATTTGGACTTATTTATTCTTGAAATAAATTGTTTATCATTGATGCTTTAAATATCATCGAATGTTACATATATTTCTTGCATAATTGTTCAATAAATAAATAAGACGTGTTACATTGTAGTTAATTTAGTGATACGGATCACGAAAGATTAAATTAACGATTCCTTGTAACTAAAAAGTACACCATTCACGACCTAGATGGAAATGAACAACCCATCGTGAAAGGTTGAAGTGTAAGGCTCGATTGGTTTGTCTTGAGCAAGAGATTAAACTAGTGCATGTCGATGCCTTTGAAGAGGACCTCTGAGGAGGACAAATTCTTGAGAATCGAACTAGGAAGAATTAGACCTCGGTGGTTAGTTATTTCTTAATCTTTGTCCCTTAAATAGGATTGCGTGTGGTTAGTAACTATTGCTTTAACTTATTACGGAAGAGAATCAATGAGATTCAATACCCTATATCTTGGGCAATATTATTGGTCACATCACGATTGCTAAGATTTATCTGAGGAGAATCGTGTATAAATGCGCTTTTCGATTTGCCCCTTGGGAGGTTCATAAGTTTTATCATACAAAATCTTGCAAGTGGAACTAGTTTCCGGTATGGATAATAATGTTGAACCGTTCCTTTACCAAGGATAAAAGATATTAATTAATGGAAAGCTATTTCAGTGGCTTAAATTAATTAATGGGCTAGATAATCTTAAACACGGAAATAATAACAAGGAGCCATATTAAGCGTAATATGGGTTAAGATGGATAGTCTTGATATTAATTATGTAGTGGGATTAATTAATATTTATGGGCTTGAATAATATTGTGGCTCAATATTGATAATTCAAGGTCCATTGGAAGGTCTAATCTTAATTCTCCTAAAGGCCCCCCAAGTAGCCCAACATAAAGTTCAATAACTGAAAAAGGTGTTTAAAAATAAAATAAATATTTGTTGCTCATTTTTCCTAATTTTCGAAAATCATAAATAAAAGAGGGAGAAAGATTTTCTTTGAATTTTGTTATGGAATGAAGATATGTATTCTTGGAATACAAGATTATCTCATTAAATTCAAGAAATCTCCCACTTGGTTATTTATGGTGAGATTTTCGAAATTTTCAAAGAATAAGGGAAAGAAAGATTTTCTTGATTTTCTTGAAAATATATTATGGAAGATATGTATTTCTTGAAATACAAGTATATCTCATAAATTCAAGAAGATCCAAATCTTGGAATCTTGATCCTTATTTTTTTCGAAAATTCCATAACAAGAGGAGTTGGGATTTTTGTAGAATATTTTAATTATGGAGAAAAGAATATATGAGATATATTCAAGATTTCTTGGAGATCAAGAAAAAGATTTTCCCATATTATTTTATCACAAGAATTCGACCACTACACTTCTATAAATAGAGGATGAGTGTTTCATTCCCAAGTACAATTCCATGTGCTGGAAAAATTAGTAAATCCACAAAGGTGGTGCAACAAATTTTATTTTTCCTTTTGTTAATTGTTCGCGAGCTTCCTTCCACCGGATTGTCGAGCAAGGACTAGGGAATACTTGGGAAGGTCTTTTGGTGTGTTTTCATTGACGAGACCATTGTCATTCCAAGAGGTAAGTTCACGTAAACTCGTAGTAATTCCGCATGCGTAGGATTTACGTGAACTGTTTATATGCATGATTTGTTGTTGAATTATTATTTGAATTAATATAGGATTAATTCATGCTAGTAATAATTGTTAGAATTAAATTTGTATTTAAATATTCATCCCGAATAGATCATGGCAATTAATTCCCCAACAATCTTGTCTGAGCTCAGAGATGTTCCGAGAACCTTAGAGAAAACTTGTTCCTCAGTTTGTTCCTGAGCTATTGTCACAACCTGAGCCAGAACTTGCAGTGAAGATTTTAGTCCTTGCTGGTCCTCAGTTTGGACTTCCTCAGTGTCACTCACCTCCTCCTCAGTAATAATTTGAAGTTTCCTGCGCTTCTGAGGGGCCAATGTTTTCTTCTTCAGAGTCTCTCCTTTTTCCCTTTTCACCTCCATCGGGGCTTTCCCCCTGGCTTGTTGGGCTTCATCAGCTCCTTCTTCAGTAGTCTCCTCCTGAGACTTCGAGCTTTTCTCCTTCCTTCCTTTCAAAGTCTTCTTAGTTGTAGGTGGCTTGAATAGAATTTTTGACTTTGGAAAGGGTGAGGAATTAGCAAATATATCCTCTTCTTCTCTGCACATCTCCAAGATATATGCAATCTTGGTTGCATGAAGGATCTTCCCTTTGATGACAACTGATCCATTCACCTTCTGGACTTGCTTAGCTTGATCACTCACCACTTTGATTAAGTAATGTAACCAGTTGAAAGCAGTGGTGGGTGAATCTTCAATCGCCGCCATTAATCTCAACTTCGGTACTAATAATTGCAAAAAGTCACGGACCTACTCATTATGCATTTACTCACAATGTCTAGCAAAACTCGATACTTAGGCTTCAAATGCCTTTTATTCAGAGTTGCTTCGAACTTAACTGGATGCTTTGCAATCCTATCCAGATACTCTTGCTCCCTACCCATCATATAAACCATAGGGTCTTCTCCTCTATCGCTCAATTCGTATATGGCATTAAGATTCTTAGGGATGATATACAATTCCCTAACAAAATCCACATACTTTGAACTATGCTCTAAATGAGAAACTATAATCTGTGATTCTATACAGTCCTCCTCATCTATTCAAATTAGAGATAAACTCTATTACCTCTTTTGCGTATTCTGCCTCTGGTTGATTCAAGAACGAAGTAAATGAGCCATGCTAATCGAATCATGTGCAACACTTCTTCTTCGTGAGTTGCATTCGATGAGCTTTAGGAAACGACGTATTCATACCACGATTTGTTAGAAATGGCAAGTTTATCGTATCTGACGTCATTTTTTTTCGATAATTTTTGTGAAGGGTTTTGAGAAGGATGATAATTTACGGGCAAATGAGCGTTTTTGAAGCAGAGTGTTTTGAAGACGAAGGTTATTGGAATTGGGTCTTGAAGGAATTCTTCAATAGATATATAGGATTTGATTCATGAAAAAATCGTATAGATGAAGAAATCGGCGGTTGAGATTAAACATCGACTAAATCGAATATATGAAAGGAGGATTTCACAAATATTACGCCGCTAATTTAACCTTATTGGTGATTAATGAGCAGTCTGATTAATTCTTTATTCTGCGAGACCATTGACTTTCTTCGGAAATTTCAAAGGTCCCGCCCAAATATTCCTTCCGGTGTTTTGTTATTTATTGCTAATGATTCTTTTGAGATTCGGTTAGACAATAAATGAGTTGCATGAGTCAATACTTCTTGATTAATTTCCTCCATCGGTCTTCTTCGAGTTTTGACCTTGATAAAATGTCGATTATAATCTTGAGTCTTGGCCAGGTCGATATAATCTTTGAAATCTTGAGAAAGATCGATATAGTCTTGAAAATTTGAAAAAAGTCGATGTGATCTTGAAATCTTGATCTTCGTGATATCCGAGTTTCCCAAGACTCGAGTTGATGATTTTAATTTTATCCCGAGATTCTCGGTAAAATCTGAAAAACTTCACGTCTGAAAACCTTCAATTTTTGATTTGCTTCATACACCTCGATCCAACATACCTAATTCAACCGATAGTTCACGAAATCTTGATTGACCAAAAGGTTTAGTCAAGATATCGGCTCTCTTATATCGGTATGAATTTTCTCCATCTGTTGTCTTTCTTCTCAACATGATCTCGATGAAGTGATGTCGATATCAACATGCTTACATCGGTGTGCAATACGGATTTTTGTGTAATAGCAATTGCCTTATTATTATCACAAAATATAGGTACTTCATTGGCTATAATCTTATAATCCCTCAACTGTTATGCGAGCCAAAAGAATGCGTACCTAAATGACTTCCTGCGACCATGTATTCAAACGATGGTAATCTTTGGTTGCTCTTTTTTGAGGTTTGTTTCTTTGAAAACCATGATATCGGTTTACTTCGAAGAAATTGACAAGTTCTGTGGTAGACTTCTGTCAATTCTACATCCTCCATAATCGACATCTGAATAACCGGTTAATTCAAGGTTATCATCACCGGATACCATAATCCTCTATTCACGATTGCCTTTAAGATATTTGAGAATCTTTTTGGCGACCTCCATGTGACTATCCTTAGGATTAGCTTGGTATCTTGCACATATCCCAACAAAGAAATGTTATATCGGGCCTACTTCTTGAGATATATAGCAACATCCAATGATCCTCTATAATCGATTGTGATTTCTTGATTTACCTTCGAGATCGGGATCCATCTTGTAGTTAGTATTCATTGGAATTCTAAGCTGCATTGCAATCCCCATACACCATACTTTTGCAATCGGATCTACGGTGTATTTTGCTTTATTAATGAAAATTCCTTCCTTAGTTTGTTTCACGAAGTCCAAGAAAGAAATTCATCTCCCCATCATTGACATCTCAAACTTTCCTTTCATCGGGGGTAAAAACTTTTCACCTGGCCCGATGATTTGGAGATCCAAATGTGATGTCATCTACATAAATCTGAACAAGTAAGATGTCTTTCCCATCTTCTATCCTCAACAAAGTCCTATCAACAGTTCCTTTGATAAAACCATGGTCGATGAAACTAAGAAAGGGTATCATACCATGCTTTCGGGGTGCTTGCTTAAGAACATACAAGGCTTTTTCTCGAGCACAGAAACTTGTTCATTCATGCGAAACCGGGGAGGTTGTTCCACATAAACCTCTTCCTTAAGCACATCATTCAAAATGCACTTTTCACATCCATCGATGGATATGAATTTCATGTGGGCAAAGATATGTAAGAAACAATCGATGGCTTCTAGTCTTACAACAAAAAAGGTTTCATCATAATCCAAGTCTTCTTCTTGGGAATAACCTTGTGCAACTAGCCTTGCCTTGTTTCTCACAATGTTGTTGTTTTCATCTCTTTATTCTTGAACACCCACTTAGTTCCAATCACATTGTGCCTCTTGGGTCTATCCACTAGCTCCCAAACTTCATTCCTTGAGAACCGATTCACTCTTCTTGCATAGCAATAATCCAAAATGGATCTTGTAGAGCTTCTTCAATCTCGATGAGGTTCTTTTTTAGGATAGGAAAGACATAACAAAGCACTTTCTCCATGGAACCTTCTTGTTTTGACACCATCCGATAGATCACCCACAATCGACTTATAGGATGACTATCCAACCATTTTCTCTGGATGTTCCCCTTTCAAGAGTATCCTCAACATCGAAAAATGTTAGGTTCGGGTAGTTCATTAAATTCGGGAACAATGAAAAAGGAGAAAGAGAATCATCTTCCTCGGGGAAATTCCATTGAACATTGTCGAGACATTTGGTCCCCTTTGGTTGATAGATTCGGAGTTTGCCTCACCGTGACCACATCTTCATCGGCATTACATACCGAGTCCGAATCGCTGTTATGCTCATTCGTTAGTCGACTTTCGGTTTGTTGGCTTTCCTTCAGTGGAGAATTTCCATCCTGAGTCTCACCATCCTGAGTTTTTCCATCCTGAACTTCTTTATCTGAGTCTGATTCACTCCATTCATAGAAAGTGACCTTCTTCTTTTTTCGAGTTCGAGGAGGATGTTTTATCATTCTTTTTTTACTAAGTCTGGTGATTCTCTTAGTCGGTTCTCTGAGTAATGTTCTTTTCTTACGAACACAAGTAGATTCATCAAAAAATAACATGAGGTGTTTCTTTCACAATAAGAGTCCTACAGTTGTAAACTCTGAAGGCTTTACTGACTTCAGAATATCCTAAGAATATCCCTTCATCAGCTTTGCTATCAAAAGTTTTCAACTGATCTTTACCATTATTGTGTATGAAACACTTGCAACCAAACACACGAAAAAAAAGAAAACAAGAGGCTTCCTTTCATTCCACGGCTCATATGGAGTTTTTCCTTGGTTCTTGGTCAAGATGGATCTCGTTTACGAGAATAACATGCGGTGTTGATAGCTTCAACCCAAAAATCTCTTAGAATATCGACCAACAATCATTGTCCTTCTTGACTTCTTTCTTTGAGTCCTATTTCTTCTTTCAAAGAACACCATTTTGTTGTGGGGTCCTAGCGGTGATGTTTCATGAGCTATTCCATTTCTTTGCCGATGTCGGATATAATATGATTGATAAACTCGATTCCTTTATCGATCCGATTTTGACCACACTCGATTCTTTTCGATCTTGAGCCTTTTCAATTAGTTCGGCGGTTTTTCTGCAGTCTCTTTCTTACTGAGTAAGAATATGACCCATGTGTATCTAGAGTAGTCATCAACTATCACAAGTGTGTATTTTTACGCCACTTTAGTGGTCACGGTGTTCTTGGACCAAAAAAGATCCATATGTAACGGTTGAAGTATTCTTTTCAAGATAAATATCTACTTTGCTTTTGAAAGATGCTCGATTTGTTTTCCTTTCGACGAAAGCATCACATACATGTTCTTTACTGAACACTTCATTTGGTAAACCCCTCACAAGTGCTAATCTTGCAAGTTTGTTCAGGGTTTTGAAGTTTAAGTGATTCATTCTTTTGTGCCACAACCAACTGATATCAGTGGAACTTTTTGCAACCAAACATGTATCTTTAGGAGTTGAACTCCAATCAGCAAGATACACATTTCCTTTTCTAGTACCGGTCAGTAGAATTTTCTATGAAGTATTGTCTTTCACATAACATAAGTTCTTTGAGAACTCAACATTGAATCCTTTGTCACGGACCGATCGATAGAAAGCAAGTTATGCTTTAGACCAGACACATATGAAATATCATGGATATGAAAAGAATCAACTTCAAGAGTTCCATATCCTTCAGCTTGTCCTTTGGAATTGTCTCCAAATGTGATCTGAGGGTCTTTTTGCTCAACATAGTCAGTGATTAGTTGCTTATATCCTCATCATATGTCTTGAACATCCACTGTCCAGATACCATACAGCAGGAACTAATTCATTTCCACTCATCAGTGCTATGTTGTCTTCATTCAGCTCAGTGCCCTTTCCTTTCACCTGAAAAATAGATCAGTTCTTAGGTACCCATTTGGTGTAGGGTCCTACCAGGTTAGCTGTACCTTTTGGAACCCAAATCTGCCTAACAACTCTAATTACTTTAGAGTGGCTGATTTGTCTCCCATAAACATCTACATACACAATCACCACCCTAGGTGCCTTGACAGTATCCTGTGTATGAGTGATAGCCTTAGCGTGAACATGAACCTTATAGTTCTTCTTGGGTTCAGGCCTTTTGTTCAAGTGCTTTGGCTTTTTGTCTTGGTGGTCTTTGTCTCTGGCGACTTGGGTTCGAAAACCTTTACCCTTAGGCAAGTGGGGTTTGGGTTGCTGTCTTTGAAATTGGGGTCTTTTCGATGTCGAGGACTTGGTCTTTTTCGGTTGAGAATATCTCTGCTTGAGTGTTTCTCTTCTCGAAAATTCCTCGATGGTTCGATCTTGAGATCTCTTCGGTAGGTATTCTTAGCTGAGGCTTTGAAATCTTGGCCCGAAGATTTCCCTCTTTTAATGGTCGGGTTTTCTAGCCTTTTCTGAGGTCCGGGCTTTCTTCCACTGGACCTTGATTTTTCTAGGAAACCATAAGTCATTTACCCTTGTCTAAAACTCTGGGCAGTTCTTCAGTAAGAAGATTAGGTGCCACTTGTTTAACAAAGATAGTCTTGGTGCTACTAGAAGCAACATTCAGAAGACCTTGTGAGGTTCCCCCTGGAATGTATCCCAATCCAACTTTTATAGTTGCGGTCTTTGATAACTCTGAATTTCATGTATCACTTTAGATCACGAGAATTCAATAGAGCTAACTTTCTCTGCCTTATCCTCACACTTCTTTAGAGTTTCATGCTTCTCAAAGAGGTCATTGAACTCAGTTCTGATAAGCTGAATCTCCTCAGTGGATTTCTCTAATTTTCCGTTCAGGATCTCTATAACATTCTCTTTTTAAAGAGTTGTACTTTGAACATCTAGTTCATCGATAGTTCCCATCAATTGAAAGTGATCTCGGCATTTTTAGAGTCTTTCCACTTCAAATTCTCAACGATCGGTTCCTTGTTACGCTCTTGAGTTTTGATGGCGATTCTTGTAACAATTTGAATAGTCCTTCATAAGATTCTCAAATGAATCAATCGGTCAAAATTCTTGTTTACGATGAACTTGAGAACTCATGTGCTTGTGTAGGAACAACAAGAGATAGAAGAATTTACCTCATCTCTGACCATAAGACGATATATCATCGGCCACTATCTGAGAACATCTCATCTGAGGAACTGGAACCTTCTTCAGAATGTTCTTCTTCCTCGGCAATCATAGCTTTCTTGCTGGAGAACTTCTTGTCTCTCTTTGCTTGTCTTTCCTTTCTTTCTTTAGCACTTAGCTCAGGACAGTCATATTGAAAGTGACCTTTCTTCTGACAGTTGTAACATTTGTTGGCATCATCATCCTGATCACTATCCTCCTTGGTCTTGGAGTCCTTCTTTTTGGATGAAAATCCTTCAGCTTTCTGGTCCTTTCTTTTCTCAGTGTATTTGTCCTCAGCTTTTGAGTCTCTCTTGTACCTGTGATTCCTGTAATATTTTTTATATTTCTCATATCTGCTATTGAGTCTTTCAAACCTCCTTGCCATCAGTACTAGCTTATCCTCCTGCTCATCCTGATTTTTTTGGCAAGTGAGTTCTCAGACTCTCTAGATTTACAGGACTTCTCTTTGGCTTTGAAAACCACATTCTTGCTAGATGAAGAATCATCTTTGCTGTCAGATTTCTTAGCTTTCTTGTCAATCACAAACTCATAAGCTTTTCGATCGGAGAAAAAACTTGTTGATATGGCATGGAATCAATATTTTTGGTGTTTTCAATCACCACAACATGTATATCCCACTTCTTAGATAATCCTCTAAGAATTTTTCGGTTACTTCTCTCTGTGGGTATCTTTTCCCAAGAGCATTCAGATCATTCATGATGCTAGTGAATCTGACTTCAAGTTTGTCAATGGATTCACCATCTTCCATTTCAAAGCTATCAAACTTTCCAATAGCAACAAAAAGTTTGTTTTCCTTAATATGATATGTGTCTTGACACATAACATCAAATGTGTCCCATATTTCTTTTGCAGTTTCACAGTGAGAGATCATCCCCATAACACCATCATCAATAGTGCTATATAAAGTATCTTTAGCAATGTAGTCAAGATTGACTAACTTTCTCTCATCAGGAGTAAGTTGATCATCTGACTTTGGAAATTCATCTTTGGGATCATTTCTCTCGATGCTCGATGATTCTAGGATTCTGGCTAATGAATTTGAATGGTCCTTCAGAAACCACTCTCTACATTCTTTCATGTTTTGAATACAGATGAGCCTGCATTCTCAATCTCCATAGATCATAGCTCTCAACAGAGAACATAGAAAGTTTCTTAGAAGGCATGATGACTGAGCCTTGTAAGATATCGACAAATAGATCATTCGGTAGACCACGAGTCTTTCAAAGAAATTAGACTATGGCTTACCAAAGTCGAGTGGTCAAGTTGAACCCTTTGCTCGATACCACTTGTTGGTCCGGTCTTCTTGAGTCTCACACGTGTATGGGGGAATACACGTGTTCATGATTTTAAAACTTTTCTTTCATTTGAGGTCGGATGGATCGGGTTGTCACGATGATTTGACCACTGAAAGACAGATCACCCTTCAAAGTCTAATGAGACAATGATCCCGAAATTTGCTTTGAAGCCAGCCCAACCGAGCTGAGTTTATCGGAGATCTGAGCCGCTTGGATCGGATAACTATCTTCTTGAACCCTCGGTGGGAGTTAGTTCGGTTTGGTAACTATCTGTTCTAATACTCAAGTGTCGGAATGGTTGGCCCTATGTTTATACTCGTTTTTAGCTTTCTTGATGATCTTCCTTTTAATGAAAGCGATGATTAAAGTTTGTGATCGGTTGATGCAAGTTCGGTGGATTGGTTCCAATCGGAATATCGATGAATTATGCTTTTCGATGAAAAACATGCAACATATAATAATGCGAAGATGAAAAGCAAAACAACCTGACAAATTATAGTGGTTCGGAGACTCAAGCTCTTCGTCCACTCTCTCGACCTTGAGAGAAATTCCTTAACCACTTCCAAAAGCTTTACGGGTGACTCAACACGACTTACTCACTTTTCTACTTTGAGTTTTACTGGTGACTCACTTGCGACTTACTAACTCAATACACACACAAGTGTTCAGACTACCACAAGTAGCTTACTAACTTCTTCTCTAGAGTTTTCTGGCTAACTCATTGTAGCTTACTAACTCTTTACAACTCCAACTCACCAACAAACACACTCAAACTACCTTACAAAGGGTTTGGGTTTCTGGTTGGTTTCCAACTAGGATGAGATATCCTTTACAATAAGTACAATGCAAAGACTAGGATATCTCTACTAAGTTTTGGATATATCTTATCAATCTAGGCTTAGTGAATGAGCTCTCTTCAATGTGAAACACTTGGGAAATTCTAGGTTTTTCGAGTGCTTCAATTTGCAATAATACGAATGAGCTCTTGAGTTGCTTTCAAATTTCCCGTAACCTCTAAATGTAAAGGGTCACTAGTATTTATAGGCAACTTACCAAGGTCACTTTTGAAAAACTATCCGTTGGAGGAGATAGCTTCATGAGTTTCCTCTTATGGTGTTTGATGAGCAATTTATTTTTAGGTTTGAATACTCTCTTGCATGTTTTAGGAAATATGCTTTCATGTAGCCAATCACCACTTTTTGCAGTCTGGAACATAGTACTACTGACATGCTTCAGTGATCTGTCGCTTTCAATGTCAGTAAAGTACAGTGTTGTCTTCCTCTGATTGGTTCTTGTCTTCAGTAAATGTAGACAAACATAATTGGCTCTTTTTTTTGTCAACCTCTCTGAGTGAGATAACCTTAAACAACACTTGGACTTAGTTCCTTTTGTGCGCATATGAATGTGCAGGGCAATATCTATTTTTTACGAATATTCGCGTTTTTCTCGGTTTTGTAGTCTTGGTAGATATTATTGATTGCCTCGGAACATTCGAGTTATCTTGAGTATTCGATATTTTCTTGAGTCTTCGATAACTCTTTGGTCTTCATTATCTTACGAGTCTTGATATCTTACGAGTCTTGATGTCTTCGAGTCTTCAATGTCTTACGAGTCTTGATGTCTTCCGATTCTTGATGTCTTCGAGTCTTGATGTCTTACGAGTTTTCGATGTCTTGATTCTTGATGACATCTTTGAAACTTGATTTCTTCGAAAACTTATTGAGTCTTGATTTCTTGAAACTTCTTGAGTCTTCGATTTCTTTAGAAACTTCTTTCGAGTCTTGATGTCTTCAAAATCTAACCTGATCTATATCTGCTGACTATACATGGTGCATATAACATCCTGAACACTCTATACTGAATTCTGACTCAGTCTATCAAGATTATCCTAAACATGTCATACTCAGGGGTTTTGAGATCTAATCAAAATCTTCTTTATTAAATTCATCTCCCAACACCAGTCTAAATTATTTCCCACGTGCACTTTTTAATGTTAAATATTTCTTGGAATGTAGCAGCAATTTTGATAAAGACAAAAACGACGAACCTATGTGTAACTTGATAAGATTTGCTTGCGTGCCTGAACCATGGAAAGTGGAAAAAATGCGCATGTGCCACATTGGTGTTTACACTCCAAAAAAGATCCATTTTGTAATAAAAGGAAAAATTGTTCGTGGGTTTATACGTGAACCATTATTAATTTCTCGTAAGAAAACGAAGCGTTACAAAACTCTCTCTTCATAAAAAAATTGGTAATTGGTACAATAAGTTAGGCGTACATTAATTAATATCATTAATATATATACACATTATTGTTGAAATTGTCGATTAGATAAAAATCGATGCAAAATCAATTGTTTATTATTTAATTTAAGGGTGGGTATCATGTGCATCAGCAGTAACTTGTTATATTAAAATATGCAACTTGTTTACACTGAGTCTTGCAATTATTTTTCCATATTAATAGTTGCACGGTTGAGTGTAAATAAGTTACATATTTCAATATAATAAGTTGCACGTTTTTAAAATACACTATGAATGAACGGTGCATCTGGACGCATACAGGAGTTAGCGATCTTTGAAAGTCCAAGTCATTTCATAGATGGAAGGAGGGGTGGGAAAGGATTCAATTGTATACCACCCAATGTTTCGTCATGAACAAGTTGATTAATTAAATAACCGAGTTAGGTCTAATTTTGGTCAATTAGTGATAAGATTTACAAGGTTCAACATACTGGTGCTGGTGGGATATTCTTAATTTGCACGAGTTTTACTTAAATTTAATAATAAAATTTTGAAGAATAAAATAGCATATATGTACAAAGTATTTGTTGAGTTCTTCTAATTTCGGAGAATGGTTAGGTTTATTTTTAATTTTTTGCTTGGCTGTACTCGAAAACCGAATATATACTTTATAAGTGGGACCATCTAGATTATACATGCATATATCAAACTCCTTCTCCGAAAAAACAATGGGCAAAAAGATCAGCTGATTGGATTAACCAAGACAGTCCTTTTATAAGGTCAACAAATGTTTTTCAAATTTTTACAAACTCATTTTTAATATCTTGTATATATAAACTAAATAAAATTTGAATAATAAAATTAGTGTTCTAATAAATTGATCCATTTTTAAATTAATGTATATCGTGCTCTCGAATGTGGATCCCCTGCTGTACCAATATCAAATACTGAGCAAAACGTTACCAGTTTTCTTGATGCATGATTTTTTACTATCTTTTTTCTCGATTTAATTTTAAAAAAGTGTCAAATGCTTCGTATGTTTTTTTTTTAAATCACTGTGTTTTTAGTTCTTCCCTTTCTTTAGCAACATGATTTTCTTGTATTTCTTCTTGACAATATTTTCTTATGCTTTTTTCCAAATTTTCCTTTCCCATTTGAGTCTCAACAAGGATTGTCTTTTTTTTTTAGCATAATATAAAAAAAAAACTAATTTAGTAACATAATAACAAATGAGTAACACTCCTGTGAATCAGGTCTATACATGAACTCTATCACTGTTATGTACAAAAATTATCACTGTTATACACAAAAAAATTTACTGTTTAAAAATATAACGATTTTTTAACAGTGATAGTTTTTGTGCATATCAGTAAAAAAAAATTTGTGCAAAACAATGATACTTAAAAAATTGAGTTCACGATGAACTCGGGTTCACACAAGTTTTTATCATAACAAATTCTGCATTCTCACAAATTAGACAAATTGAGGAAAACGACGGATAAATGATATAACATGTAATAAAGGATTTGTTATAGAAGTATATGCAGAAACGGTTTACACGAGTTTTTGTCATAATAAATTCAGCATTCTCACAAATTATACAAATTGAGGAAAACGACGGATAAGTGATAAAACATGTAATTAAAGGATTTGTTATAGAAGTATATGCAGTAACGGTGTCGTTCTTTAATTTGCCCAATAATGGGTGCTGGTCTTACCCCCGGCAGAGGATCTCATTCGTCCTTCTCCTAGATTCGAACTCTATTAAGGGTGTGTTTGTAATTAATATTAAATAGTGAAAAATACATATAAAAGCTATAAGTTGTGTTTGAATTGTGTAAAATAAAGAAGTTTGTTTTATCCTCACATCGGATTATATCAAAAGTTTGAGGACTTTCTAATCCTATAAAAGGTCCTATTCTGTCCCACATCGAATTGTGGAAAAAGGTGAAGGGCTTCAATGTTATTTAAAAGCCCAAACCTCTTTTGATACAAGAGCATCAGTAGGTTTCGATTTTGGGCTTATTAATTTAGGTCCAGTCAGTTTGGTGCATCAGTCGATTTTGGTTTTGGGCTTATTAACTTAGGTCCAATCAGTTAGGGATTATTATTTATATTCCCATTTAAGTTGTATATTATTGTCGGTTCTGAATAATATACGAGATCCTCTCTTCTGCCCGTGGACGTAGATAACAAATTGTTAGTGAACCATGTAAAATTTTGGTGTCAGTTTATTCGGTTTATTTATCATTTTTTATATCTTTCTCGCATCGATTATAAACAAACCGGTATCTAGAGCCTTGTTGGGGTTTTTTAGCAATTTGGCGAGAAAAGATGATTAATGGGATAAACGTGAAAATCGACAAGTTCACGGGGGAAAAACGATTTGATTTATGGCAGATCAAGATGCGTGCCTTATTGAAACAACAAGGACTGTGGGCACCGTTGATGAAAAAGATGGTGGATTTGGAAGAAGCTGAGATGGCCATTCTGGAGGAGAAGACACACTCATCAATCATGTTGTGTTTCGCAGATGACATCATTACCGAAGTCGCAGAGGAGAAAACTGCGGCTGGTCTATGGTTGAAGTTGGAGAGTTTGTATATGGCGAAGTCGCTAACCAATAAGTTGTTGTTGAAACAACGTCTGTTCAGTTTGCGTATGCATGAAGGTCAGCCACTTCGTGAACATCTGGATCAATTGAATACAATTCTATTAGAATTGCGTAATATTGATGTTAAAGTTGATGATGAAGATGCTGCTTTAATTTTGTTGGTTTCTCTACCTTTGTCGTATGAGAATTTTGTGCAGTCTTTCATTGTTGGGAAAGACACTGTGTCCTTGGAAGAGGTCAGATCATCTCTGCATACTAGAGAGTTGCGACATAAGGCGAGTGGTGGAAGTTCAGATAATCAGGACGCTGGACTAGTAGCTAATGGGAACAAGGGGCCTGGAAAATCGGGAAAGAAGAAATTCAAGAAGCCTGGGTCTAAGGGTCCTAAACCAGACGATATTTGTAACTACTGCAAAGAGCCAGGTCATTGGAAAAATGACTGTCCGAAGAAGAAGAAGAAGCAGGAAGACAAAACAGGTACTGCTGCTGTTGCTGAAGGAGATGAAACCAACTCCTAGGAGAATGTAGTCCTAGTTGCAAATGGACAAACACATCACACTGATGTGTGGGTTCTTGATTCCGGGGCATCTTATCATATATGTCCACCCAGAGAGTAGTTTACAACTTACGAGCAAGTGGATGGAGGCAATACTTCTATGGGCAACAGTTCAATTTACAAGGCGGTTGGAATAGGCTCAATTCAATTACGGACACGTGATGGTAAATTTTGCACATTGAACGATGTTAGACATGTTCCACAAATGACGAAGAATCTGATATCACTTAGTCTTCTAGACAATAAGGGTTTCAGTTTCAGAGGTGGAGGTGGAGTTCTGTATGTCTACAAGGGTTCTAATGTGGTTCTGAAAGGTGTGAAGCGAGGAACTTTGTACTTTTTGCAAGGTTCAACGCTATCTGACTCTGCTGTTGTTGCATCATCGGAAGTTCACAAAGACGACTTGACTAAGTTATGGCACATGAGACTTGGCCACATGAGTGAACGAGGGATGCAAATTCTGTCGAAAGATGATTTTCTTGGTGGCCACAAGGTCACTAGTCTTGGTTTCTGTGAGCACTGTGTTTTTGGGAAGCTTCATCGCAGCAAGTTTCCCAAGGCAATTCATAGAACAAAAGGCACACTTGATTATATCCATTCTGATTGTTGGGGACCTTCTCGTGTTGAATCTTTAGGAGGCAATAGATACTTCGTGTCTATGATTGATGACTACTCAAGAATGACTTGGGTAATTATGATGAAGCATAAAAGTGAAGCTTTCAAGAGTTTCAAGCAATGGAAGGCGTTGGTGGAAAATCAAACAGGGAAGAAAATCAAAAGGCTGCGAACTGATAATGGTCTGGAATCCTGTTCTTCTGATTTCGATTAGTTCTGCAAGAATGAAGGGATCGCAAGACATCATACAGTACGAGATACACCACGACGGAATGGTGTAGCAGAACGCATGAATCAGACACTTCTGGAGAGAGCTCGATGCATGTTCTCTAATGCTGGATTAGCCCGAAGATTTTGGGCAGAAGCGGTCAGCACGACATGTTACTTGGTAAATCGTGCACCTCACACAGGTATCAACCTCAAAACACCTTACGAGGTGTGGTCTAGTAAGTCTGCAGATTACTCTAATTTGAGAGCTTTTGGATGTATTGTTTATTATCATGTAAATGAGGGTAAATTGGAGCCATGGGCAAAGAAATGAGTTTTTATGGGCTATGGAAACATTGTTAAGGGGTATAGAATCTGGTCTCCATCAGAAAGCAAAGTCATACTTAGCAGAAATGTTATTTTTTATGAGAATTCTATGTTTAACCCCACTGTGAAGTCTATCATTGTATCAGAAAATAACAGTGTTGACAAACAGGTGGAGCAGAGTGAGTCACAAAAGGAAGATGGAGGTCAACACTCACATTCTGACACCGAGCTGAAAGATGCATCACCACCTGAATCACAACCATCTGAGACAAGACCATACAGTATAGCTCTTGATCGAGCTAGAAAGATTGGAGTTGAGGCTCCAAGGCGATATAGGTTTGAGGATATGGTGGGTTATGCATTGCAGGTTGCTGAAGAGGTGGATTCTCATGAGCCATCCTTCTACAAAGAAGTTGTTACATGTATAGAGTCTACCCAATGGCTTGCTGCCACGGGAGATGAGATGGAGTCACTTTACAAGAATATGACTTGGGAGTTAGTCAAGAAGCCTCCGGAGAGAAAGATTATTACATGAAAGTGGGTCATCAAGAAGAAGGAAGGAATATCACCTGCTGAGGGTATCGGGTATAAAAAAGAGTCGTTCTTTGGGGTTTCCATCGAAAAAGAGGGGAGTAGACTATGATGAGATTTTCTCACATGTGGTCAGACATACTTCTATTAGAGTGTTACTTCAAATGGTAGCACATCAGGACCTGGAACTTGAACAACTCGATGTGAAGATAACTTTTCTACACGGAGAGTTGGATAAAGAGATATACATGACCCAGCCAGATGGTTTTCAAGTTCCCGGGAAAGAATAGTACGTTTGCAAGTTGAAGAAGTCCTTATATGGGCTAAAGCAGTCTCCAAAGAAGTGGTACAAGAGATTTGATGGTTATATGACACATCTTGGCTACAACAGGAATCCGTATGATAGTTGTGTGTATCACAACAAGCTGGAAGATGATTCATTTATCTACTTGGTCTTATATGTTGATGATATGTTGATAGCTGCAAAGAACAAGTCAGATATTCAGAAGCTAAAAGGTCTTCTGAGTGCTGAGTTTGAGATGAAGGATTTGGGTGCTGCCCAGAAAATTTTGGGAATGGAGATTCATAGGGATAGAAGACAGAAGAAACTTTTCATTTCACAAAAGAATTATATTCAGAAGATATTATCAAGGTTTGGTATGTCTACAACTAAATCTATTGATACTCCAAGTGCTGCAAATATTCATTTGTCTATTGCTTTCGCTCCTAAATCTGCTAGGAGAAGGAGTACATGTGTCGGGTTCCCTATGCTAGTGCAGTAGGGAGTTTGATGTATGTTATGGTCTGTACTAGACCTGATCTTGCACATGTTGTTAGTGTTGTCAGCAGGTTTATGGCTCAACCTGGAAAGGAACATTGGCAGGCTGTGAAGATGATATTTCGGTACCTTAGAGGTACATCTTATGTCGGTCTCATTTATGGAGGTGATACGAATTGTCTAGTTTCATGCTACTGTGATCTGATTATGCAGGAGATGTTGACAGTAGAAGGTATATGACCAGTTATGCTTTTACTCTTGGTGGTTCTGTTGTAAGTTGGAAGGCAACTTTACAGCCTACAGTTGCTTTGTCTACTACAGAGGCATAGTACATGGCCTTGACTGAAGCAGCCAAAGAGGGGATCTGGTTGAAAGGGCTAGTTAGTGATGTTGGTCTACATCATGATTATGCAACTGTATTCTGTGACAGTCTGAGTGCAATATGTTTAGCCAATGATCAAGTTCATCATGAGAGAACGAAACATATTGATGTCAGGTATCATTTTCTAAGAAGTGAGAAGAGGATTAAAGTGAAGAAAGTTAGGACTGCTGATAACCCAGCTGACATGTTCACCAAGCCGGTTCCAAATAACAAGATCCAACACTGTTTGAACTTGTTAAATATTACAAGCTATTAGTTGCCCTGTCTTGGGGGCAAATCTGTGTACGAGGAGTTGCTTGTACGTCTGGCACTTTTATGGTGCATCTGGTACATCTGTGAGAGGATTCAAGTCAAGATGGAGACAATGAAGTTTTCTGTTATTTTACCAAGGTGGAGATTTGTTGGAATTGTGTAAAATAAAGAAGTTTGTTTTATCCCACATCGGATTGTATCAAAAGTTGGAGGACTTCCTAATCCTATAAGAAGTCCTATTATGTCCCACATCGGATTTTGGAAAATGGTGAAGGGCTTCCTAATGTTATTTAAGAAGCCCGGGCCTCTTTGATACAAGAGCATCAGTCGATTTCGGTTTTTGGCTTATTAATTTAGGTCTAGTCAGTTTGGTGCATCAGTCGGTTTTGATTTTGGGCTTATTAACTTAGGCCCAATCAGTTAGGGATTATTATTTATATTCTCATTTGAGTTGTATATTGTTGTCGGTTTTGAATAATATACGAGATCATCTCTTCTGCCCATGGACGTAGCTAACAAATTGTTAGTGAACCACGTAAAATTTTGATGTCAGTTAATTCGGTTTATTTATCGTTTTTATATCTTTCTTCGCATCAGTTATAACAAGTTGTGAGAGGACAACTTTAAAAAAAAATACTTTTGACCCCTCACTAAAAGTTGCAAACACCATCTAATAATCAAATCTAACATTAAATTTTTTAAATAGAAGTTAAAAGTAAAAAACTTTCTTCTGAAATTTATTTATAGAATGAAATTGATCCAACACATATGATTCAATAAAAACAAATAATCCCCTCTTTACCCCCTTCTTATTTGGATATTTGCTCAAAAGTATCTTACTTAATTGAATTTTTTTTAAATAATAAAAAGATAAATTTATCGGGAAACCGGTTGAACCGCGTAGAACCGATTTTTAATTTTTTTTTAAAATTTAAAACTTAATCCAAATTTTTATTATTACTATTTTAAATTTTAGTATTTTAAATTGTATTGTATGATATTGTTTATGATTATATTGTGTTTGTTTTCACTATTAAACTTACAAATTATCATCTTAAAGTTTTATAAGTGTATATTTATTTTATTTATAATATAATATAAAAAATATTTTTTAAAAATAGATAGGGATAATTTTAACGGTTGGACCGCCGGTTCGACCGGTCCGGCAAACCGGTTGAACCGCCAACCGGTGTCCAGTCCGGTTTGGTCGCAGGTCCGATTATATAAATATTGTTATATGTCATTATTTTTTTCACACTAAAATTAATTTTATCTCCTTTTATTTACTTAAATGACATTACTTTACCATTCAACGCTCATCGAAAAACAACGTTATCTCTTTCTTTTTTATAACCAGATATCCGGCCTGAAAACCGACTAATTTGGGGGACCAGAACCAACCGTCCACTAGCGGGGACCCCACATCAAGCCAGAGTTAAGCTCTGTATGGACTGACTCATCTCAAGAGTTGTTTGCACCTAAGGTATTTCGAACCTGAGACTTAGAGAGGAGCATACTCCTAAGTCTCAAGCCTACACCAATTGGTCAACCCTTGGGGGTTAACGTTATCTCTTTTAATACTAAAAACGACTTCCACACTAAAATTCGTACAAATAGTAAATGTTCAAATAAGATAAAGACGGATGAAGTATTATTTAATAAAAATCACTAATACATATCAAATAAATATTGTTTAGTAAAAATAATAGAAATTGTTCACAGAAAACAATTAATACTTTTTGTTGAAGATTATATATATTATTTAGTAAAAACAATCAATATTATCCAACAAAACAAAACAGTAAATACAGTTAGAAAAAATCGATTAAAGGATATGAGCTAGTTTTCCATAAAAATTTGCCAAAATTTATATATATATATATATAACTCTGCACTTAAGTTATAGTTAGGACATTTATAAAAAAAAATAGAAAAATCCTATATAATTAAGTTTTATTAACATGCCAGTGGCTGTAGCTGATCCAAAATTTGCATAAAAGACACGTGGAAATTTTAATTCAATCCAATAAAAAATTATATATCAGAAAATAGTACGATGTAACGATGACTCAGTCTAGCTACCACGACTCAGTAATTGCAATTTTCAGTAAAAGAAAGAAAAAAAGAATATGAGAAAGCAATAAAAGTTTGAACAGTGACTAGATCTTCAAAGAAAAGTCTCTCATTATCTATATATATATTCTATATAATAATAATAGTAGATATTAAAACCCAATATGGTTTCAGTATAAATAGAACCATGTTCGATACATATTCTTATTCAAATTTCTTACATCATAAATTTCTTTATATATAAAAGCCTTCCAATTTAGAGAGAGAGAAAAAGATGTTGCATGGAATAGTGGAAACGTTTAAAGGAGTTATTACAGGTGATGATGAGGTTAGAAAGATAAAAGGGAAAGTCGTGCTTATGAAAAAAAACGTTTTGGAATTTAACGATTTTGGTGCATCTCTTCTTGATACATTTCACGAGTTAATTGGAAAGAATGTTGCTCTGCACCTCATCAGTTCTCAATATTCTGCTGGTACTTTTTCTCTCTCATATTACTTTTTTTTTATTAACCAATATATATGAACTTTTCGGTTGAAATAAGATAAGGAGGTGAATAAAGCATCAATTTTGGGAATTTTCAGAAAGATAATAAGCTTGAACGTCATCCGCTTGTGAGAATGCATTACTTTTTTATGGTTATAATTTTCTGATATAATTGGGATATATATATAGACGATTCTCTTAAAAAACATTTTGGCGAATTTGTAATTATCATTATTTATATCCCATATTTCTGGTGAATTGATGAATATATCGAAATGAGATGGGTTTGGTGACAAAGAACATCGATGCTAGTTGACTAGTAGTTGAGTCTTGATTTCATGTATATTTTTAGAGATGTCTGTTTCGTAGTGGAAATACAGTTTTAAGTCGTTTGGTTACTTTTATTTGTGGTCATTTTTTTACCCAATTCTCTCTTTGTCTCATTTCCTCTTCATTTGAATTTTATAATATGACTATTAGAGTAATAGTACTATAGATGCTTCATTTCTATTAAGGAAAGTAATATAAATAAATTTATTTTCCTATTTAGAATTTATTATGGTATCCGAATTAAATGTCTCATGGTTCGATACCTTTATAAAGATAATTCATCAATATTAAACTGTTTATTTGTTGGGCCTCACTTATGATGGGGAGGATCTAAGTCCACGAGTGTTAAATTATATTAATATAATATATAAATGAATTTATATTCATATTTTTTTTACATTTACAAACTTTTAGATGAGATTATTATTTTCCAATTCCCTAGGGAAAAAGTCGATTCCAAACATGCACATAGGAGTATTTGATTTTTTTTTAATGCCTTATAATTTCGTATTAACATTTTGTTTTTAGTTTTCTATGGGGCTAATATTTTTATATTAACCTACCTTGTTTATAGTATTCAATACATTTTTTAATGGATTTTAAATTTAACAATATCATATGGCTTTATAACCTACCATATCTTTTACGTGTATTAATGAATATTGTTTAATAATTTCCAAATAAATTTTGAGTTGGTATGCTGTGAAACTTGTTCACAGTGAAATTGGTTTTTTTTTTACAGACATACACTTTAGTAATATAAGTAACACACTTTAAGTAATATAAATCACACACTTCTTTATTATCATTTATAACACTCTTTTCTTTATAATATAAATCACACCTTCACTTTTTATGAAGTAATACACTTTCTGAAAAAAAAGTTACACACTTTACAAATAAAAAAATCACACACTTTAGTAATATAAATCACACTCTTTAACCAGTTTAACCGTAAAAAACATTAACATTTATCTTTTTCTTGTAAATTTTATGAAAGGAAAAACAAACAAAAAACTTAAATCCATAATACATCAGAAAATGATTTAATTACATACTATCACAATCAGTGGGGCATAACGTAGTAATGCTTATTTATATAGTCGGGAAAAAAACCTAATATTTGGGCTTAATGGTCATATTCGTACAAACATAATTATCTAACCACACATGATAACATGATATGGAATAAGAATGGATTGGTCTACATTAAAATTAAAATTAAATAATACTTACGGTCATTAGACCCCACTATTGATTTGATTTTATCAATATATTATCACGTAATATATAATGTTGATACTTGAAAGTATCATTCATATATTTTATATACATATCATGAATAAAATATTTCTTTTTAATTTTTTTACAAATGTATTATTATTTTTGAGGCACACTTGTATGAGACGGTCTCACTGTGAGACGTAACATAAAGTGAGGCATTGACGCTTTAACACTTTGAGATGAGTGTGTGTGATTTGTATTAAATTGTACTCCGTCTCATGCATGAGACCGTCTCATATGAGTTTTTGTCATTATTTTTTACTGTTGTCACATATTTTTAATTATTCAATGATTTTTTGTCACATGTACGTCTCATTTTCAATTTTTTTGCCTATCTTTTTTTTTTCTACACCTTCTATTTTCCATTAATTTTCAACTTATCATAAATTTACTTATCCATTTTTTTTTTTTGGCAATTTCTCATCAAAGGAGATTAAGTGAGTTAAATAAAAGTATATGCAACAAAAAATACATCTTTCAGAAATACAGGGGCAAAACTAAATAATTAAAAAAAAGATGCATTCTTTCTAAAATAAAATTAGAGATAATTAACTATAATTTAATGCAATATTTTGTCACATAAATTGTAGAAAATGAGCTGAAAGGAAAGGTGGGGAAAGCAGCATATCTGGAGAAATGGATGACAAAACTGAGTCTAACACCTGGAGATTCTGCATTTGATGTAACATTTGATTGGGAAGAAGAAGAAATTGGAATTCCAGGAGCATTCATAATCAAGAATTTCCATCACTCTGAATTCTACATCAAAACTCTCACACTTGAAAATGTTCCTGGCCATGAACATTCCCCTATCCACTTTGTGTGCAACTCTTGGGTGTATCCTGCCGATAAGTACAAAACTGACCGCGTTTTTTTCACCAACAAGGTATTGTTTATTATTCAGAATCATCCTGTAATTTAGGATGTGTCCAATTTCAATCATATACTATGTTTTTACCTTTTCAATATTGGTCCTTAATTTTGGACTTTGGAGTCAATTTTTATCCAAAATTGAAGAAAGTAAAAGCATGCGGGACTAAAATTTTAATCATGTATGTTGTACTTTTTCGATTTTGGTCCTCCTTTGTTTAATTTTAGTTTAGTAGGTTTTTACTTTCTTCAATTTTGATTTAAAAGGATCATTTTCGATCAAAATTGACATAAAAATGACCAAAAGTTGAAAAGTAACAAAATACAGGACTAAAATTTGACTGGACCTAAATTACATGACGAGATATTAACTCACAGTATGATCATGTTATACTATTGAAATATAGGTCTAAATTAACATAGAACCATAACACAAGAAATCACTGCATGTTCTTACATATGCCAATGATAATCAACTGTTTTACTTATTAAATGATACACATTTTTGAATTTTGTTTTCAGACATATCTTCCGAATCAAACTCCAGGTCCACTTGTGTCATACAGACACCAAGAGCTAGTGAACTTGAGAGGACATGGAAGTGGAGAGCTCAAGGAATGGGACAGAGTGTATGACTATGCTTACTACAATGATTTGGCTGATCCGGACAAGGGACAAGATTACGTTCGCCGCGTTTTAGGAGGATCGTCCGAGTATCCTTACCCGCGCAGGGGACGAACAGGAAGGCCTGCCACAGACACAGGTTTGAGTGCACTCATCTCTTTATAAGTGAATTGCAACATTATCAATATAGGACTTAAAGTTGCAACATTTTAAAAGTTATGGGACATAATTGCGAAAATTGAATCATATGGTATAAAAATCGAATACCTAAGACAAACGAGCCCAATTTTGCAATTTACTCATCTTTTTATCGAGACAAATACTTGTATACACCAGTTGAATCGTGCAATCCAAGTTCATTTTAAATGGTATTAGTTATTTTACAAAAAAATATTAGTTGATCAGTGTTAGTAATTGTTTTCACCGTACAATATCAGTTGCCTTCACTTAACAGTATTAGTCGTGCATCAGTTGAACGGTGCACTATTTTATCAATCCTTCAACTGATTTTGTGATAATGATCATTCTTAAACTTCTTGATCCCATTGCCAGATCCCAACACCGAGAGTAGGATCCCACTGCTCATGAGCTTAAACATATACGTCCCACGAGACGAACGATTCGGACACTTAAAAATGTCCGATTTCCTCGGCAATGGCCTTAAATCCCTCGCCCAGTTCCTTCTTCCCGAGTTCACTGATCTATGCGATTCCATTAGCAACGAATTCGACAGCTTTGAAGATGTACACAAAATCTATGAGGAGGGATTTAAGCTGCCTGATGGCCCTCTCCTCAAAAGTATATATGACAATGTTCCATTGGAGTTGCTTAAGCAAATCCTTCCTTCTGATGGTGAGGGACTCTTTAAGTTCCCTACACCCAAAGTGATTCAAGGTATGTAGTTTTTTCGAGTTTTGATTACCCCTAGTGCTCCTGCAATAATATTTTTCTTTTCTTTTAAAATAAAAAAGGAATGGATTTAGGGGGGCGCGGGCTAATTGCCCCCTTTGCATTTAGTTTTTTTTCCTCGTCATACATGTGAAAAAAAAATTATTTGCACTTTCATTTTATATGAGTTCGTCCCCCTGGATTGAAAATATATAAGATAATTATAATATAATCTCGCCTCCTCTTGAAGTAAAATTCTAGATTCGTCCACTAACTATTAATGTGTGAACATGTCGTAACAGAGGATAAATCGGCATGGAGGACCGATGAGGAATTTGCACAGGAGATGCTAGCGGGGATGAACCCCGTCTCCATTACCCGTCTGCATGAGTTTCCTCCGACGAGTAATCTTGACCCGGAATTATACGGAAACCAAACTAGCACGATGGCATTGCATCATGTGAAGGATCAGCTAGATGGGCTTACGATCGATGAGGTAATTATTAGCATCAATTATCTCTCATAGTTTGTCTACTATTCAATTTTGATCCAAATTTTTTTAACCATTTTGATTTGGTCAAGTATTAAAAAATTTGTCCAATTTCTACCCAATTTTTCTGGAAAATTGAAATGGTGCGTTTTATATCACAGCGTATCTTGTCCATTGTCCTATTTTGGCCCCAAATTAAATCTTCAAGCGACATTCCGTGAAAACATCACCGTTTTCAATTTTAAGGGAATTATGGGGTCAAAATTGGACAAACTTCTGAATATTAGAACTAAGCAGACTGAAATTGAACAGTAGACAAGTTATAGACCATATTTTTTTCATCTGCAGGCAATACAGGCGAACAAATTGTTCATCCTAAACCACCACGACTCGCTAATGCCATATCTCCGTAGAATCAACACCACCACGACGAAAACCTACGCTTCAAGGACTCTCCTTTTCTTACAAAACGACGGGCGTTTGAAGACGTTAGCAATAGAGCTCAGCCTGCCACACCCTGACGGGGACCATTTGGGCTCCGTCAGCAACGTGTACACTCCAGCTGCAGACGGTGTTGAAGGCTCCGTCTGGCAGCTGGCGAAGGCCTACGCCGCGGTGAATGACACCGGAGTCCATCAGCTCATCAGCCATTTCTTGAACACCCATGCAGTGATTGAGCCGTTTGTGATTGCAACAAACAGGCAACTGAGTGTGTTGCACCCCATTCATAAGCTTCTTCATCCTCACTTTCGTGACACGATGAATATCAATGCTTTCGCGCGGCAAATATTGATCAATGCAGGGGGGATTCTCGAGGCTACGGTGTTTCCGGCTAAGTACTCCATGGAGATGTCTTCTGTTATTTACAAGAACTGGAATTTTGTTGATCAGGCACTTCCGGCTGATCTAGTGAAAAGGTAAATCACCATACATCCAAAAATGGAAACTTTTAGTACAATGAGATAACTGGTTTTAGGAACTAATATTTTAGTCCCATGAAAAGGTACCCCACCCCACACAGAAGAGTTATATGTACAATAGTTTTACTTTGCCACATAACTGGTTTTCAACTAACAATTTATAGTAAAGCAGCTAATATTTTTTAATGAAATAACTACTACTATCAAACTAATATCTTTTAATGATATAATTAGTATTGTTTAAAAAAACACAAAAAATGAAAACCCATTGCTCGGTTAAATTGATTTACATAAAATTTATATTTTTTTCAATTTTTTTCCCCCTCTTTCCCTCACTATCAAGTTTGGTCATAAAAGTATGCTTTTATTTTCACTTTTGATCTTACTGTTAGTTGATCGTCCATTGCTCGACATAATCAACTAACTGGAGTACTAAATGTAATTTTTTATTTTTTTTATAATCACATTTAAGTAAAAAAAAACTTATAAATAATTATATATAGCATTCTCAAATAGTTGATCTGTCCACCAACAAATTGTCAATTAAAGGTGAAACCAAATGTAAAAATAAAAGTGTGCTTTCATGATTAAACTTGACAGTGATCTGAAAGAAGATGACCAAAATTGGAGAGAAAAAAAATTAAACTTTAGGAACCAAAAATGATATTAGCCCAACAATAAACGCAACAATCTGACCACTTTCTCTATATAACTATGCAGGGGAATGGCAGAGGAGGACTCAAACGCTCCACATGGGGTCCGATTAGTAATCCCGGACTATCCATACGCAGTCGACGGTCTAGAAATCTGGTCCGCTATCCAAACATGGGTAGAGGACTATTGCAACTTCTACTACCCCTCAGACGACTCGGTTACAAACGACAAGGAGCTCCAGTCCTGGTGGACGGAGCTCCGTGAGGAGGGCCATGGGGACAAGAAAAACGAGCCCTGGTGGCCCAAAATGCAAACCCGAAAAGAGCTCATAAACTCATGCACCATCATCATATGGATCGCATCTGCCCTGCATGCGGCCGTGAATTTCGGGCAGTACCCTTACGCGGGCTACATGCCCAACCGGCCCACAGTTAGTCGACAGTTCATGCCCAAACCGGGCAGTCAAGAGTACGAGGAGTTGAAAGTCAACCCGGATAAGGTTTTCTTGAGAACCATCACGGCGAGGCTTCAGACACTGCTTGGCATTGCCCTGATAGAGATTCTATCGAGGCATTCGTCGGACGAGATATACCTTGGGCAGAGGGATACCCCTGGATGGACTAAGGATGCAGGGGTAATTGAGTCATTTGAGAAGTTTGGTAAGAAGTTGAGAGAAATTGAGAAGAAAATAGTGGAAATGAATAATGATGAGAAATGGAAAAATCGGGTGGGGCCGGCTAAGGTTCCGTACATGTTGCTTTATCCTACAAGTGAAGAAGGGTTGACAGGCAACGGGATTCCCAATAGTGTCTCTATTTGAAGCTTTCATCATGATTGTTCATTGTTTGATTCTGCCAAAATTGTTTTAATTGGTGTGTGTTTAATTTATGTGAGAATTATTTTAACTTTGTTGTTGTAACTTAATTGATATAAGAATCGTCTTTGTTTTACGTTTGATGCTCGAATTGTTGTATTATGTGTTCATGTTTATATAATTGTATTATGTATATACCATCATCCCATATTGGGAAGAAGAAATCAAGCAAACCCCATATAGATTGAAAAATAAAATTGAAAGTTATGAAAATTTCAATTCATCAAACATATATCCGTCCTATGCCATCTAAATTGAAGTTACACACTCTCCAGTGGGTAACCAATGCCATTTAAATTGAAGTTACCCTCTTCAGTCTTCAAGGACGGATCCATAAATATTTTATTGTGGTGACACAACAACAACAAAAAAACATTAATATGTTCTTATATAAAAACTCAAGTCTATTACAACTGAAATCGACGTATTTTTCAAAGTCTGGAATACTTGTTTAATTAATGAAGTAAAATAATATAATTAAATTGTACCAATTAATGTAGCATATGTCAATGGGAAAAGAGAAGGAATAATATATGAGATGTCTGACACCATGGGAGACGGCAGTACATGGGAGTTAAAGAGAAAATGGGTTAAAGAAGGAAATAGAGATACAAGGGAAGTGTCCTGAGGGTTTAAAAGAAAATGGAGATTTGTTCCGTATTTTTTTGGGATGTTAGTGTTAAATGATTTAAAAAAATTGACTTTTAGATTAAAAATAATAAATATGTAAATTTGATGATGTGTTTATGTCACCTCACTAATTTGGCTCCATAATGAGCCCATTCATATCAAATATATATATATATATATATATATATATATATATATATATATATATATTAGCTAAAAAAATGATTACAAATTTTATGATACAACAGAACTTTTACTTTAATGTTAGGTTATTCATATAGACAAAGTCTAGGATACAAATTCGTATACATACAAATCCCAATTAAAACTCAATTTCACTTTACCCAACCCATCCTTGACCCGCTTGATCGGGTCATCTTAGACCCGCGAATTAATTAATTTCCTAAATTGATTGATTTGTATTTATACAAATTTGTACAGTAGACCTAACTCATTCCAAGAAAATATTCTCTTTTTTTTAGCGCAAAAATATATATATATATATATATATATATATATTAGCTAAAAATGAATAATTATAAATTTTATGATACAAAAGAACTTTTATTTTAATGTTAGACTATTTATAAACTCATCCCATTATATTATACTTCATATATATGGGGTTGGTGATCTCATTATTATTATTTAATTTGAAAAAAATTATCAGACAGTATTAGTGTGCATCGTACACTCATAGTGCTTTTTTAAAACAGTGCAGTTTATTATACTAAAAAGTGCAACTTGTTTATACTGAATTGTGCAACTATTAATATGAAAAAACAGTTGCATGATTCAGCGTAAATAAGTTGCACTTTTAAGTATAACAAATTGCACAGTTTTAAAATGTGTTAGTGTTAGTGTCCTATAGACAATCTATTGTAAAGACATACTACTCGATGATATTCAGTTTGATTTAATATTATAGTTCATTTAATATTAATGTATGGCAGTACACTTATTTGAATATTATGTTTCATTGTTTGCATTTATTCATGCAAGTGTTCCCATGAGTCATTGTTGTCATTGAGATTGTGAGAACTCAGATGACTTATTCATGATTCTCAAATAGCCCCGATCAAGGATCATCAAGAATGAGATATTGATGATGCATTTTAGATTGGTGTGCGATCTGCATCATACTCTAAGAGAGTGTAGCAAAATCCCACTTACTACTAGATACTAGGTATCTCATGATACCTTAGAGGGTATTGGTATACCCATCCGAAAAATCGTTTGATGTAATTCTATAATACGTGTTTAAGGGTGTCTCGGTTAGTGGGAGCGATGCGATACTCCTTTGACTTGAGGTCAATACGCACGACATGTGTGGAGTGATGAGCTTTGACCATGACCGACGCTTGCACCCTTCCATGGGTAGATATGGCTTGGATTGAGTTCATCACGAAGTGCATGTGCGTGGTAGTTGAGCCAAGAATAAGATTCATACCTCAATATGAATTTAGAGAGAATACTCATCTTCTCATCATAATTGGATCAAAGTCATCGGCCGATGCACGTCAACTTAGACTTTGTGGCTAAGTGTGACATACATGATCAATTAGTGATTAGAGATAATATGATTAAGTTATCTGAATAGACACTTCATCATGTTCAAGACTTAATCGAGTATTCGCGGATGAAAGGAGGAAATCGTAATAGCCTATGTTTCAGTTACATGTAGTTGCACGTTTCTCGCAACGTACCTCATATATTGAGAATGTCTGGTTTATTGTCTAGGGTTCAATTAAGACCGCTAGTTTGACTAATCACTCGATATATGAGGGCATATGGGTCACACAACAAATAGTTCCCTTTTACGGATTATAGTTGGTTGATTAAATGTTAAATTGGATTTAATATTTAATTTATGGAGAATTAATTAATAATAGATTAATTTAAAATTAATTATTATTAATATTTAATTAAATAGGTTTCCCAATAATAATATATGTAATATTATTATATGATTTAATATATATGGAATCAAATCCGTAGAGATTTGATATACATGGGAATTAAATCCGTAGAGAATTTATATTTGGAAAATAAATATGAGAGATTTATTTTATAAGATTAGGAATTTTATTTCTTAATCAGGTTAGCTTAAAATTTAAGTTGGGTCTCCCTATATATATGAGCTCTTGGGAATTCATAATGCAAGGATCCATATTTTCTTCATAAAATCTAGAATATGAATTTTCCTAGCAAATTCCGTCTCAGATTCAACGCTGGCAAATCTGTGCAAATCCGTGAACGGTGATTACGTGGATACCATAGTAGAGAAATGTGCGTATGGTTTACTATAAGGTTTCTCTTTATGTTTATACATATTCAATTATGCAATTACGTGTTCGTTGTTGGTGAACTGTTTATTTCCGCTGCGCATGTATTACTTGTTTACGTGCCTCTAAATTCTAACAAAATGCACCAAGGGTTCACGGTGAATCTACATGAGACCCACTCATTATGAGAATGACTCCTCATTACTTCTCATTATAGCATTACCCACCTTTATTACCAGGGGTGCCCCTGAGGTGGAGCAAGAAAGGCGACCGCTCCAAGCCCTTAAATTTTGGGGGTCTACTTTAACTTGTATATTTGTGTGTGTATATATATATAAATATTAAATATAATGATTGAAAATAAGCTCATTAATTTTAATTTTTTTTTAAAAAAAATATTAAAAAATTAAAAAAATTTAATCTTACTGCTTAATATTTTTTATCTTCTATTTCTAATGTACAATATATATAGTTACTAATTTATTAATATAAACACAAAATATGCACTTGAAAATCGTACATGAAATGTGCATGTACGAAATTTGTACGAAAGTTGGAGTGTTTCAAAGTGGCATAAAATAGAAGCAAGAAGAGTGGCATAGGCAAATTTAATAGTAAAAGAAAAACTACATCAACAAAAAGTACACAAATAATTTCTGATGTTGATTGTCGGCCGCCTTCTCTTGGGGCTTCGCCAATCAGGTATGTGTATACATTGTAATTTATTAACATTATTATGAATAAAACTAATTCCAATTTCAATTTGTCGTTTTATGTAGTTCATGCCGCTTTACCTTTCGGAGATGGCTCCTTATAGATACAGAGTCTCACTCAACACTGGATTTTAACTATCTGTAACCATGGGCATCTTAGTTGTCAATTTGCTAAACTATGGATTCGACAAACTTAAAGGCGGGATGGGATGGAGGTTGAGCATGGGTGGAGCTGTGGTCCGGGGACTCATCATCGCACTCGGGGTCGTTGGTACTACCCAACATGCCCAATTCCATGATCGAGCGTGGCAAACGGGAGGAAGCCCTGTCCAAACTTAAGAGACTCTGCGGTGTGTCTAACGTTTTTTTTTAATCGGAAAAGAGATTGTATTATTAAAAGTAGAGTACAAGAGATACTCCAACCCTTACAATACAAGAAAAATTGCAATAGGTCTCAACCTAAATTAGACACCAATCCTATGAGATTGAAGAAGAGTTCCATGACTTGGTCGCAGCTAGTGAGACTTCAAATAAAATTGAAAACCCTTGGAGGAACCTTCTACAAAAGAAGTACATGCCTCATCTCACTATGGCCATCGCTCTTCCTTTCTTCCAACAGGTTACTGGCATCAATTTTATACTTTTTATGCGCCTGTCTTGTTGAAAACTATTGGGTTTGGTGGCTTGGCCTCGTTGATGACGGCTGTTGTTATCGGTATTGTTAATTTTGTAGGAACCGATGTTTCCATTTACGACGTTGATAAATAGGGAAAAAGGTTTCTTTTCATTCAAGGTAGAATACAAATGTTCATCAGTCAGGTACGCGAAAAATTAGAAATGTGATTTTATTCAATGTACATTGTTTCGTCAACTTATATATGTTTGATTTTTATTTTTTAGATGTTGATTGCGATATGCATTGAATTAAAATTTGGAGTGAAGGGAAGTGCATCAGATTTGTCACATTGGTATGCGGTGATTGTTGTAGCGCTTATATGTGTATATGTAGTGGCGTTTTCGTGGTAGTGGGCCCCTCTAGGGTGGCTGGTTCCGAGTGAGATTTTCCCAATTGAGATTCGATCAGCTGCGCTGAGTTTGAATGTTGCGGTGAATATGGTGGCCACCTTCGATGTGGCACAAGCGTTGGCGTTGCTCTGCCATTTGAATTACGGGTTGTTCTTGTTCTTTACCTTTTTTCTGTTTGTGAGTATTATTTTTATTTACTTTTTCTTGCCGAAAACGAAACCCATTGAGGAAATGGTGGTGGTGTGGAAGAAGTATTGGTACTGGTCTAAGTATATGGGTGATGTGAATTATCCAGCTGGATCGGTTGAAATGAATATTTAGTGGCAACAATAAAGTTTATGGGTGATGTGAATTATCTTAAATTAATGATTAATGAAAACAACAAAGATTATGGAGTGATGTGGATTATCCTGGATCAGTTGAAATGATGCTTAATATCGGCAACAACAAAGTTTGATTGGAAATTGAGAATTTTTGGTTGATTACAAATATTTGCTATAGTTAAAGTTTAATTTGTTGGAGATTTTATTATTAATTATTTTGTAATTTTATTTATTACTACCTTCTTTGAAAATTCTCCCGTCTTTGAGTTGATAGAACTATAAACTTCTTTTATTTTTCATGTGTTCCAATTTATAAATTTATTTTTGTGTTATAGTTATTAATTATTTTTCAATTGACTAAAATAATCATAACTTTTAACAAACATTGTATAAATATTTAATTTTTAAAATCTTTTAAAAGGATAAAATAGAAATGATGTAAAAGAAAATTACAATTAAAAAATATTTAATGTGTATGTCTTCTTAATTAGTGTAAAGACCCAAGTCTATTTTCGACTTTAATGGTGTGGAGGGAATATATTTTATATAATGCTAAAGCAGTGACTTGCCCGATTATTTCCATAAAAGTGAAAAAAAAATGTCTTAGTTAACTATATATGAAATCTAAAAACTAAATATAAAAATATCAATTGAAATATAAAAATACACGTATTTCTATTTTCAATACCAAATTAATAATTGGGCAATAAAACAATTTTATTAGGCAATTAATAATTTAAAATAGAATGGAGATAGTACTCCCTCCCCCTCAATTATATAGGTAGGGGGTGGATGACCGCATCAGATCCTTAATTTTTGGGGTCTACTTTAATTTATATATATATATATATATATATATATATATATATATATAATTAATAATTGAACATAAGTTCATTAATTTTAAATTTTATTAACAAAAGTAAATTTTTATTAAAATAATTTAAATCTTACTACTTAATATATTTTATCTTGTACTTCTTAGGTATAATATATATGGTACTAATTTATTAATATGAACACGAACTGTACACGTGAAAACCGTGCATGAAATGTGCATGCACGAAACTTGTACGAAATGTGCACGTAAGGATCATGCACAAAATGTGAACAAAATTTACTGCTCGGCATTGCCCTGATCGAGATTTTGGCAAGGCATTCGTCCAGGACCGGTCCTAAGATTATTGGTGCTTGATCGAATTTCAAAGTGGGCCCTCTCTCCGTACATTTTTTACAAACTCAAAAATAATGCTCCATAAAACAAATTTTCTAATATTAATAATGTAAATTCACAAAATATTTTACCACCCTTAAAATGATACGACAATTATGTCTCAAATGATTATATTTATATAACTCATCTAATAGTTTTTGCGGCAAAAATATTAATCAAGTTCCTCAACATTGGGAGTTGCTCTCACAATGTTTTTTCACATCTTTTCTTCTTTCGGCCTTTCTCCTAATTTTTTTCACCCCTTCCTCTTGTTGTTTGCTTTGTCTTATTGCGATGTTATCTTCTAATATTCTTTGGTTATTTGCCCCTTTTTCATTTTTTTTATTTAAATTAAATGTTGATTTGGTTATGTCATTCTGTCTTATTGTGATGTTATCTTCTGATAATCTTTGGTTATTTGCCTCTTTTTCATTTTTTTTATTTAAATTAGATGTTGATTTTGTTATGTCATTTAGGATTTTTTCGGGTGTTAGGCCTTTTTAAATTTTTATATAATTAATAAAAAGGAAAAAAATGTTTCTTATATTAAATTAGGGGTTGATTCTATTACGTGATTCTATTTTTTTTTTTTATTATGTGATTAAATAATATAAAGGTAAAAAATAATTAGATTTTGTAACTAAGAGAATTCGAACACTCAATTAACTAATAATCAAAATTACTTATACATAATTATATATATATATAGTAATGATATAGAACCAACTATCTGGTTTTTTATGGAACCAGATTAATGAAGTGTCATGTCAACTCATCATCCGCATAATTAATTTTATTTAAATAAATTATAAAACGTTTTATAATTAATATACTATACCCTAAACCATGAACTATAAGCCATAAATCATGAACCATTCGGGTCGGGTGAACCATGAATCACTCGGGCCGGGTTCGGGTCTGGCCGGGGTTGGGTTCGGGCCGAGTAAAAAAATAAAAATTGAACTAAACTGAAGTGAAATAAAAAAAAACTAATTTTTTTTACCCGGCCCGAGTGGTTCATGGTTCACCCGACCCAAATGGTTCATGATTTAGGGTTTATAGTTCATGGTTTAGGGTATAGTATATTAATTATAAAAAAAATTATAATTTATTTAAATAAAATTAATTATGTGGATGATGAGTTGGCATGACACCTCATTAATTTGGTTCCATAAAAAACCAGATAGTTGGTTCTATATCATTACTCTCTCTATATATATATATAGATATCATAAAAATGGGCTCTTAAAATTTTAATATATTTTAGGGCCTGAATCGGTTGATTTATTGGCCTCATAGAAAAATCGACTATGCATTTGTGGGACGAGATATATCTTGGGCAGAGGGATACCTCTAGAGGGACTAAAGATATATAGGGGTAATTGAGTCATGTTACAAGTGCACTAAACGTAAGGGTGTGTTTTAAGCAGGGGCGGAGGCACACTGGGGCCAAGGGGGTCACTGGGCCCCCTGGCCCCACTTAATTTTTTTTATATATTTATAATTATTTATTTTTAACATGTTGAGGTTTGAGGTTTTGATTAATTTCAAAGTGTGTCTTCTATTTCCATTTAAATTTTCTTATTTTTCTTCAGGTGAGGAAGAGGGAGTGAAAGAGAGAAAAAAATATGTATAATTCACATTTTAATATGCATATTAAATGTATTTGACTCATTTAATATAAATATATTTAGTCCAAATAATTTTTAAAAATATATAAAATATTTGAAAGTGCATTTAATTATAGTATATTTTAAATTGGGCCCCCCTCGACGCAATTCCTAGCTCCGCCACTGGTTTTAAGTGTTTCAAAACACACTCATAGTCTTATAGCAGTGTATTAACAGATTTTCGCCAAATAAATTAACAAGAAACAAATTTTGATAACTATGGCATGTAACTATTGAGATTTAAAAGCCATTTCATGGTTTGTTCAAGCATTTTATCAATTATCATTTGTTTGATTCCAATTTAAAAATTCGTAAACATTAATGATGTGTATTAGTAGTAGAGACATAAAAACGTTCAATTTCTCTCATCCTATTTATGGTACAATTTTAGTGGGCTAATTGAAATTGTGATCATGTTACTTGGCAAAATTACTGAGACAGTGTAGGTTTGGGAATTAGGAATTTATTTTTCTTTAGGTCTCAAATTCAAAATTCTTAAAGTTCGAATAATTCCTGAAATGGATTAGCACATATGGGATTTTGTTTGGTCTTCAAGTGGGGACGCTAGTGGATTTGGAATTGGTCCCTGCATCAGTCGATCTTTCGGTCAACTATCGAGTCATAAAAAATAAAAAAAAATGGTAATTAAAATTACGAGACGAAATTCAAAATGTAAAAGTCAACAGGACTAAGATCAAAAAAGTGATCTCATACAGAACTTTGTGTTGGTTTCAAGTGAGATCTCGTTGATGGACAATTGGTCCCCCAAATTAATCGGTCTTTGATCGTAAAAATAAATTATAAAATTAAAGGACGAAAATCAAAATTTAAAAATCAATAATACCAAAATTTAAAAAAAAAAATTACATGATAAAAGAATTATTTTTCCCCAAAAATCATAAGATTCATAAACACATGAGTTGATAGAGAGAAATATAAACATTATTCACCAGAAAATGGTCTTGGACTATAAAAAATTCAAGCAGATATTAAAAAGATAAATAAAAATAGAGGCACATTTGCATGAGACGGTCTCACGATGAAACGAGGCATAAGTTGAGCATTGACGTGTTTAACACGTTGAGAGGGATGAGTGTGATTTGTGATAAATTGTACCCGTCTCATGAATGAGACCGTCTTATACTAGTTTTTATCATAAAAATACTATAAAAATTATCAATTAGAAAGAGAAATACTATTAATATTAAAACCATGTTGTTATAAATCTCACTCAGGTTCCGATTAATGCGCCCGAATCGAAATTTAAAAAAAGATATTGTTTGACTATGATACGAGGCAATCAATGATCCGTTACAACAAGAGTCAGTCAAAAACAAAAACCCACTGTCATTCATTATAACAAAAAGAAACTTATAGGTTTTAAGATGAGTACTTCTTTGAAGAAAATGTCCACCGGCGGAATCTGTTTTTCTGCTTCTATAATCGGTGGCAATGACTATTTGTTGACAGAAATCCTTATTTTGTTGCCCGTAAAGTCAGTGGTTAGATTCAAATCCGTAAGCAAACACTGGTGGTTTCTCATCTCCTGCAAATCCTTCACTCGTCTCCACTTTCAGAACCATGCTCGTCGCCCTGTCGAGACTCAACACTCGTTCATACTGGGTGTCACTGGGAGGGCACAGTTTTTCATCTGTCATCCCAAAATCAAAAACTTAGTTAGGGTTAGCCTCCCTAGTCCCATCAGACAGCAACGCTTCGAATACGTAAAAATATTGCAGTCGTTGAATGGACTATTGCTGTTAAGCTTGAAATTTCCTGAAAATGATCGAATTGACTACGTCGTCTTTAATCCAACAACCAAACAGTACAGATTCATTCGTCTAGACAGGTATTTTGCCTATGATTGTACTCCAAATTGAAAAAAATAATCACAATATTATTTATGCATTTTTAAAAAAATGAAAAATAGAACTCCCCGTTCAAATTATATAGGTTTGTTTTCTTTTTATAAATGTCTTAATTTTATAGATTTGTTTACATGGAATAATTTTCCCTGTGCATGAATTATATTGGAAAGTATAACATTTATTATTAAATAGGGTAAATATGTCATAAAATGGCAAAAATGAGTTTTTTATTAAGAAAGGGCAAAAATAGTTTGAACTATCAATATAGAGCAAAAAAGAGTTTGTCTCGTTTATGTGCCGTTGAAAACGATGAAAGGCATGAGCCGGTGAATCATGAGTAATACAATATATATTGAATGTTATATTTTGGTATTAGTTTATAAGAGTAGTGATATTAGTTTATAAGTATTCATTTATAGTGGCATAAGTTTTTTTGTTGTTTGATCGGGCAAAGGGTGATTTGAACCCATAACCTCACAATATAGATAATGATGCTCTAACCACTTGAGTTATTCCATTTCGTCAGAGTAGTGGTATAAGTATTAGGCGTGAGCCATTGGATCGGCACATTTTGCGTGTAAGAGTGGTGTTATTACTAAATAAATATTATGGTATTATTAAATAAGTTCAGTTTCATACTATGAAACGTGTTCATATTAGAGTTTGTGATTTATCTTTCCAAACAAAAATACTTTTACAAAATCCAATCAACCTATATAATTAGAATGGACGTGGTAATTTTCTACCCAAATTTGTTATTATTATTGATTGTACCTAAATTTAACTTAATTCTGGATTTGCCAATGTAGGTATCAACCACAAAAATTTGCTTGGTATGATCCGGGAAGAGAGGATGGAGGATTCCGTGTTTCTGTTTCAAGAGCCTGGCCGACTTTTGATTTATAGGTTTTCTGATAATGATCAGGAGTCGGAGTTGGAGGTGCTCGTTGATTATAGAAGCGATTACTTTTACGAGGAGGATCGATTGCAATTTGAATATGCTCACCCTTTTATTCACACTTTTGCTTCTGTTTGATCTTATTTTATCACATTTTTTCACATATATACATTACTTAATCATATGTAATACACTAATTGCTTCATCATTTTGGAAATGTTACAATTTCTTTTTTGGTTTAACTCTTTATAGTCATGGGAAGATTGTTTTTTTAGTACAGTAACTTAGGGGATTGTATTTTACCATCTTTGTCTGAAGTTAAGTTTTACATTGGGATTGACACAAGTTTTAAGATATATAGTGTTAAATATATTGTTGGTTGATGGGATGTGTATGGCAATAGTAGAGGCGGCCCTAGTGCGGTGCAGGTGGTGTCACCGTACAGGACCCCTTTTCTACGAGGCTCCTGATTTTTTTATATATATTTATATATGTATTTATAATATAATTTAGAAAGTCGACCAATATGACATGGTTGATAGGTAGATGAGTTTGTCATGTTTGCAATTTTAAGAACTATCAATCATTTTTTTTTCCCTTAAATAATTATTTCAAATTAAATCACACACAATCTTTTTTCCTTAAACTAAACAAACCAAATCTATAATCATTTTTCTTTTCCCTTATATTTTTATAAGACAAAAACTATTATGAGAAATCTAAGAATAGATAATCAATAACATAACTTTTCAAATCAAACAGATAAATAAGTGCAAGCCAGTCCAAAAGAATGAAGCAGGCATGAATCGGAAATCTAGTCTGATTAATGAAGTGAAAAGAAAACAAAGAAGAAAATGCAATGGATACGAAGTAAAGTTTAGGCAGTTTTTTTTTCAAATAAACTAATCCCTCAAACGCAAAGCTTGGTTTCTGCACTTCAGTACCTTCCTTCTGAGTTTGGGGTTCTGTCAGAGTCACTCAGACTCTTCCTTATTCTATCTACTCAGAGGTACTTCTGTTATTTATCTATTGTTGTATGTCGACGATATTATTGTCACAGGGAATGATGAGGCTCTGTTGAAAGATTTTATTGCCCGGACGCACAAGGAGTTCAAGATTAAGGATTTGGGGCGCCTTAATTATTTCCTTGGTCTGGAGGTCTCGTACACGTCGGATGGTCTGTTTGTTGGGCAGGCCAAATATGCACATGATATTCTTGATCGAGCAACCTTGGTGGACTCCAAGCCTATTGCTACTCCCCTAGCGGCCGGGGAAGTCTTGGTTAGTGAAGGTTCTCCATTCCATGATCCCACTCTCTATCGTTCTTTGGTTGGGACCCTTCAATATTTGACTATCACTTGTCCAGACCTGTCTTATGCAGTTAATATGGTCAATCAGTTCCTTCATTTATCCACGAATGATCATTTCAATGCAGTAAAGCAGATTCTGCGTTATGTGAAAGGTACGATTCACTGTGGCCTCTCATTTACTAGGCGATCTGAGTCTTCTATTGTTGGTTACTCGGACGCCGACTGGACTCGTTGTGTTGAGACACGCCGTTCTACTTATGGTTATTCGATATTTCTTGGGGGCAATCTTGTTTCTTGGAGAGCCAAGAAGCAACCTACGGTGGCCCGTTCGAGTTGTGAGTCCGAGTATCGGGATATGGCCAGTGCAGCAGTTGAACTTGTATGGCTCACCAATTTGCTTGGTGACCTCAGGATCAAGTTCCCTTCTCGGTCGACTCTTCTTTGCGAAAACAAGAGTGCCATATTTTTTATTCAAAACCCTGTTGCTCATAAACGTGCTAAGCATATTGATCTGGATTACCATTTTGTTCGGGAATTGGTTTCCACAGGGAAGATTTCCACTCAGTTTGTTCCTTCTCATCTCCAGCTTGCAGACATCTTCACCAAGAGTCTCTCTCGTCATGCGTTTGATTTTCTTCGGTCCAAGCTTTGCGTTTGTCTTCACCCCACGCAGCGGGGTGGGGGGGAGTAATAGGAATGTTTGACCATGTATTTTAGAAATAGATTTTATTCTTTTATTATTCCCGACCACCGACCTGAGTCACATTAATCTTGTAGCATTTAATGTTTTACAGAGCCATTTTCAGCTGTTTGTACTTGTAATCCGGGAGAGTGAGCTCCACTCTCCCAAACCCTTATGACCAAGAAATCTAGAGAATTCAATATCCTACCAAACCTCTTGCAAATTGATTACTCAAACACTTATTCTCTCAAACAATCATATAACATAAATGCAATCCACTTTACACATTTATTGTTTGTGTTACTAAAATCTCTAAGCCACATCTTAATCCCTAATCCATATATTTTAGTGCACAACACTTACAAATGCACTTTTAAAGATGAAGATGCAGGTACATCAACTCAGCTGTCTATTTTATAGTAATTATATTATACGAATAGATTTTTTTAAAGACAATCAATTACAATAATTTCTTCTACCATCTAGCTTTTACATAAGAACATCATTTCATCTCAACAGAGACCGAACCTCAATCACCACAAGAGGGACCACCCAAAATCGCAACTCCTGAACCGTGAATCGCATTCACAATCGAATCAAGAACTCCAACAATCGGAGGACCACCACAAGCCGCAATCACCACAAGAGGGGGACCACCCGAAACCCCACAAGAGGGGGACCACCACAAGAGAGAATAAATATTCCCTCTCGAACCCGGGACCTCAAGGTCTCAGGTGGTGGAGCTCTAACCACTTGATCTATCCACACTTAACAGTAATAGACATTAATTAGATTATAGGAGAAAAAAATAGTTTAAATTGAAAATAGATTAGAAAAGAAAAATAATTTATTTATTAATTGAAATTAAATTGAGTCAGTCATTTATATACCAGTTGATGGTGCGACATCAGTTGACCCATTTTGCAATGTGGAGCCTCGTGTGTGCGTCTATAGTAGAGGTTGTGGGTTTATATACAAGTTTCAAATTATAAAAAAAAAAAATCTTCAGCGGGCAATTTTTCAGAGTTGTTGAATAACAAACTCCAGGACGACGGTTATATGCGGGATCGATACGCACTTCAGTGAGTAGGTGCATTTTCAATACGAAAAGTTTCAAGCTCTGTGAGTAAATCAGAAAACGAACAATCTAAAATGGAGAAGGATGAAGGCGATTCAAAGTAAGTGTTGAATTCATCGATACTATAACATTTTCATTTTCTTAATGTTGTTTATTTAAATAAATACGTTTATGTCTACTCTTGATCCAAGGAAATCATCCACCTCAGGAGAAGAATCTTCCCGTGGCACACAAACTTCGCCTATGAGCATTGATCCTACTACAGAGTAAATTACATTTTTCGTTTGCATCCTACTTCTTCTTCATGTTTTGTGTGATATCTATGATCATTATTGATTTAGATTGTCGAAAAATTAATGTAAAAACATTTTAATTTGGATTTCATAATGTCCTTAGTATGTCCATTGAAAGTAATGATTCTAGGTAACTGAATCTAGAAACCTTGTTTTTTATTAATTTTGAGAGGAGAAAAAGAAGTCGAGTTCTTCTAGCGAAATCCAGGCCAAGTAAATTTAGATTCTCAATTCCTTAATGCCTTTCTTCTTGATAATGATAATTCATGTAATATGTTACTCTATTGATTCAATTTCGCATAATTTTTTTAATTCAGGGACAAAGGTACTTCGGCAGGGGGATCCAGCGATACTGATCCTAAATATGGGTTAGCAAAACCTTTAAATCATAATTTCTTGCTGTCGTTATTGATAATATATGGATGTCAATTTTAGTTAGTGAATTCTTTATAAAAGTTTATACAAAATTTTTGAATTATTTAGACTCAGTGAGAAAGATAAGTCGCCGGCTTCTACCGGAACCGAAAGCTCACCGAGCACAATCCCTCCTGCGGCTACAGCGTTAGTAAAACTTAGAATCTCTATTCTTGATTATTTTTATATTTATATGCATTTTAACAAAAAATCATTATTTCAGAGATGACAAAGAGAAGTCAAGTTCGGAAGGGGGTGGCACCGAAACTCTGGATATTTCGTAAGTAACTTTAAAATTCATTTAACATATGTATCGAAATAAGGGAATTAAAATGCCATTCTTGTAAAAACAAACTTTGTAATTTATGAATTTAGGGGGAAGAAAGAGAAGACCACTTCAGAAGGGGGGTCAACATCAACATCACTAATGAGCACTGACCCCTTCTGTAAGTAAATTTATTGTTAATAATTTATATAAATGTCATCCTTGATAAAAACATCCAGAGAGGAGGAAAAAGAGAAATGGAGTTCAGTGCTTTAATACCTCATCTCATACTTGTCTTGATATTATGTTGTTATGTTGTAAATAATGAAATTAAGGGTATGTATTCAGGGGGACTCCTCTCTCATCTCATACTTATCTTAATAATTTATGTTGTAATTAATGAAATTAAGGGTATGTATTCAGGGAGACTCCTCTCTCATCTCATACTTATCTTGATAATTTATGTTGTTATGTTGTAATTAATGAAATTAAGGGTATGTGTTCAGGAGACTCCTCTCTCATCTCATACTTGTCTTGATAATTTATGTTGTTATGTTGTAAATAATGAAATTAAGGGTATGTATTCAGGGTGACTCCTCTCTCATCTCATACTTATCTTAATAATTTGTGTTGTTATGTTGTAATTAATGAAATTAAGGGTATGTATTCAGGGAGACTTCAGAGAGGGGAGGAACTGAAATATCACCCATGGGCACAGAACCAACCTTATCCCTTCTGTGAGTAAATACAAATCTCAATGATAATTCAGTCTTGATGATTTTTTTTTATTGAAAATGTTTAAATTAACCAAATGTGTATAGGGAGAGAGCCATCTCAGAGGTGGGATCTTCTGGTGGAAGTGAAATCTCATTGATGAGCACAGATCCACCTTTGCTCTATTGTGAGTAAATTCAAACCTTTATTTCTTAATGTCTGTATTTGATAACTTATATAAACAGAAATGTAATTCATGAATCAGGGAGACACAGAAGTCTGAATCTGGGAGTGGAACTGAAGTCACTCCCACTAGTAGAAATCCTCAGCTGGTGTAAGTAAAAAATTATACTGCAAATGCAAAATTGCTCTATGTTTTCTCTCCAATTAGGCAATTGTTTCAGCATTTCATACTGAGCAAAATGGCATTAATCATATACAGCTTCACTGTGTAAGGGAATGAGAATGAATGAAATACAAATGAAGACAAGCTAAAACAATGTATATCAAGTTTTCATTTATCAAGTTTATCTAAAGTTGTGAGGAACAGAATTTGTTTATGTCAAAAAATGTATCTAAACTGGTTTTGGTACTTTTACAGGCCAGATGATTCTCTCACAAGGGTTCCATCAACTGCTGGTTCAGAAGCCAGCACTAACTATTTTAAAGATCCTTCAGACCCTTCTAAGACTCTCACTGGGCTTAAGGATCAAGCTTGGATCTTGGGTGAGAGGTCAAAGCCAGAAGATGATGCCAAAAAGAAGGAAGATGAGGCCAAAAAGAAGGAAGATGGTGCCAACAAGAAGGGGAGGCACGGCATGTAAGAAATTCAAACATTGCAACAAAACAAATTTCTAAGCACCATAGGAAAATCACTCCTGAAAACAAAACAAAATAAATGTCAGTCTGAAAATCCGATACTCACCCAAAGAATGGTGAAGTGAGCATTCATATAAAAACGCAGATGATTGTGAGATATCTCATCTTTTTTGTCTATTAATTCAAGATAGTAATCTCCTTTGTTGGGAGAGAAAACATAAAGTGTGCAAGCAAAATAGATCTGGGTATCATTAAATGTGATCTGATAATCTGCTTTATTGTAGAAAAGGGGTTTTTGGGATATACGCGTCTGTTGTTTTTGAGACACGTGTTGTGGGTTGTGAGTCTTGTGTCACCACGTGCTGGTCAAAAAATAAACAAAACAAAACAAAAAAAAACCTCAGACTCAGATTAGGTTTTATAGTGCATTGGTAAGTTTGGTTGATGTAAATCTTTCACTCGTTCAGGATCAAAGTAACGAACTGTGCATTCCAACTCTTCACAAATTTGTTGTTGCGATTGAAATCTTCCCACAAAAAAAAAAAAAAAGGGTTTTCCATTCTTCATTGTAGAGAAGAAAGCTGTATTTCCTCTGTGCCGCCACAATTGTAGAGAAGAAAACTTGTTTATTTCCGTTCAAGGATCTATCACATTTAATGATTTAAGGTACCCGAGGTCTTTAATTTTTCATCCTCTATGTCTTAAGGGAAATCTTCGCTGCTCGTTTGTTTCTAGGGTTATTGGTGTACTCATTTTTCAGATATTTCGATTGGGACTCAGTTGATAATTTGTGGGTTTAAGGAAATGTTCAGAACGGTATCTAATAAATTTTGTGTAAAGGATTTCCTCAATTTTATCTTTTGACTAAAGCTTTTTTTTTTTGGGGGGGGGGGAGACTTCTGTTAGAAGTACTGAATTTGTATTCATTTAAGTGGAACTCCTATTAGAAGGTGTTCTGTTTGTAAAGAATTAAGTGGAACTCCCGTTAGTTTACCTTCTTAAATTCAAGATCACCCTTGTATCTTATTTTAACTTGTCCATCTGGGAGTCGAAGCCAAGAATAATCATAATTCGAAATAATCGTACCGGACCTTTATTTTTTTTAGCTTTTAGTCAAAAGATGGAATTGAGGAAACCTTTACACAAATTCAAGACCTGTGTTCTGTTTGTAAAGAATTAAGTGGAACTCCCGTTAGAAGGTCTTGAATTTGTGTAAAGGTTTCCTCAATTCCATCTTTTGACTAAAAGCTAAAAAAAATAAAGGTCCGGTACGATTATTTCGAATTATGATTATTCTTGGCTTCGACTCCCAGATGGACAGTTAAAATAAGATCCAAGGGTGATCTTGAATTTAGGAAGGTAAACTAACGGGAGTTCCACAGCAGATTACTTGATAGAAGAACTGTAGTACAATAAAATGGGCAGCTATGGATACAGAGTCATTGTTAAGTCATGTCATCTTTTTTTATTGTAATGCTTGCTCTGACTTAAAACATTCTGAATACAGCAGCATTTTTTTGTGCTTTAATTTAGTGTTGTCTCATACTAACAGTCTCTCTGCAAATACAAATTATTCGAACAATCATTTCACATAATTTTATACTCTATAGCTGACCATGTAAACAGAAAACTAATATTGTCTGTGTTCAACATTTTTGTGTTTTTTACAGGTCCGCCTTATTTATACTCGCTGAGCTATCTCAGTTGAGGTACACCATTCCTTATTCGTGTAAGTGGAATTTATTGAGTATATGGCATTTTACTCTTCAATTGTGTTTTTATTAAAATTATATATTTGAAATGATATTATTTCCGACCACGTCTGTTGTTTACTATTTTTCCATTCAAACCGTTGTGTGTTCGGCGGTGGTATAAACATTTTTTAGTCCCTGTCTTCTTTGGGATTGTAATGATTCCTCTCTGATTAAAAATTTTCTTTGTCCAAAATTTATTTTTGTTTCTTTTTTATGTTATAATTACATTTTAATTACTGTCCCTGATATCGCATGATTTTATTTTTTTAATGTTTGGTCTTTCATTTATGTTATTCAGGTTCAACTATTGATAGATTTTCACCCGAAGTTCATAAAAAAACTTAGTATTTTAAAACATGTCCTAGAATGGGTTTAAGAGCTTCAGGGATGATCTTCAGAGTGAAGGATTGCCCTTGATTCAAGACTGGACCAAGTGGCAGGTCACGTACTATTCAATCTCCACTCTCCAGGAATTAAGGTTATTAACTATGATTCTTCGATTCAATAACATTATAATATTTAGAATATAATGTTTACAATAAATAAGATTAACATCATTCCAAATTTAATTCACATGCTTTGCTTCTGTGTTCTGTTACAGTTTCTGTTCCAATTTTGTAAATAAGTAAAGAACAAGAAAGCAGCAAAATGTAATGTTGATTTATAAGATTCACAATAAAGTGGTGACTGTACAAAGAATGTGATGCAAGATAATCTGATTCAAATTGATGCAGATTGTGGAGAATGTTTAATGAAGCTGAAGTCAAGAATAGACATGCAGAGTGTTCAGAAAATACTCATCTGTTAATAATTAATCCCCACTCAGATTCTAAGTATTTGTAATTGAAATAATAATGATATAGTTCACTTAATCAAATATTTACTCTGTTCTTAATCTCATTTCTTAGAACAAAGTATATTTCTGTAATTGACGTATGAAGACACTGTCATTGTTGTGAGTTTCGCAATTCGTTTTTTATTATTATGCCTGTCTTTTCATTTTTAAGGTAGAATTGGACTGCTTTTTCTTTATTTTTGTGTTATATTTCAATTTATATGTTGATTTCGGATTTGATTTGTGTCCCGATTTGTTTTTCTTTATTGATTTCTTTTTTTCTTTGTTCTGTGTTTAAAAATTCTGAACATTATTATATTCTGTTTTCTTTGTGTTGCCGCCGCATGTCTTTCAATCACCAGATCGCTGTTTCATTGTCACTACTTGCTTTAATAGATGTTTTCACTTCTAATCTTGAATAATTGATAATCAAGGATTTCCATTTGAGGTTAGTGCTTCAATTTTAATTTTTTCTTTCCAAATTCATCTTTCTTTTTTTCTTTTTCTTTTTTAATGCTGTTTCGATTCTCACAGATTTGCAACAAATTGTCGGAGTTAGGTATACACTGATCAGTTATTCTTTTTCGTTGGCTTGGACTTATCAGAATTAATTATGTGTTTTCTGCACTCTCATTTTGATTTGTTTAAGCAGCAACAATGTCGAATCTAAGCTTTATGTTTGGAGATTCTGCTTTGAAACCCCTAACTATGGTTTTTCGTTCCAGGTGATACTGTATGAAAAAATTTGAAAAAGAGAAGGTACAGTGTACAAGGGGTCATATCAACCTTGGAGTTCAGAGCCTACAAGATCTGATGCAATGAGTAATTTCTTGACATATAACTTAAAATAATTTGTCAGTATGTATGCTTTGTGTTCGTTGTTTTAGGTAGATTATCCTATTCTCATTTTGCGCGTCGATTATTGGATGACAATTTCATATTCATGCGTGAGTTTTGGGTCTATTGGACGACAAATTATGTAAGAACCCTCATAATCTGTCTTAGTATATGCAGAAAATAGCATATATCCTTATTTTATTTTAGTTTCCCCTGCATCCAATTCATTGGTATAACTCATATGTCGTTAATTATTATTTATTAGATATATATATTATTTTAATATAGTAGTTGTTCACGAATTATAAGAAATAATCTGATGCAATAGTTTCTGCTACCCCCTTTAGTTGGAGGGTTCTTATTAAAAAGAAGAAGGTAGAAGAGTATGAGTCTTCCAAGTTTAACAGTATGTTCAAGTTTAAAAAGAGAAGGTAGAAGAGTATGAGGGTTCTTATTAACTTGGAGATTTCTCGACATATGACTTATACAAACTTTCAGTATGTAAGCTTTTTGTTCATTGTTTAAGGTTAGATTATCCTTTTCCATTTGTATGCATCGAGCAAGAGGAGTTGCAATTTTCTGTAGTAAAATTAAATGGGTAGACCATGTCAATTAATAAGTTTAAAGTTGCCTCTGAAATATTAAGTTATTGTGTACTATTTTAAATTAAAATTGGGAATTCTTACATTTGATATCATGCCATAATTCAGTTAAACTTTAGAAATGAGTAGGGAACTCTCCATGGGCTTTTATGTTTGTACATGTATGAATGCATTAAGGTCCATGTTAAAAAAATGGTTTTAGATATCTGTCAATATAAATTCTTTGGGTTGTAATTTATGAATTTTGAGTTTCAGATTTTATTCAGCGACATATTAAATGAAATTTCTAATTGCGTGGTTTTAGCATTGGTCATCTCCGTTATAGTGAAGTTCATACTTCAACTTTATTTGTTGAATTTCTATCTTGAACTTAAACTTTCTCTCTCAGACGTTGATTCTCAATTTCGAAATGAAGTTTACAATGTAATTACATTACATTTTCTTTCTTCTTGTTTGTTATTTATCTTGTCGTTTGTGCCGCTATATTTATATAATTGCAGCTAATATTACCGTTCAAAAAAAATTAAAAAATTTGCAGCCAATGTTTTTGTGGAAGTCACACTTCTACTTTTTCTTTCTTTAGATTTTGTGCTTTTCATTCATCTTTTACTTGCAGTCACTGGTAAAGAATTTCACACATTTGTCGTGTGCAGAATCGTTTGGGCTGGAAGCAGAAAGATGTCGTTAAAATTAATATTTTACTATTTTGTGTCTTATACTCTTATATAATGCTATCTAAAACGAATGTATAATGTATATTATATTTACTTGTGTAAAATTGTGGAATTGGAGGATATTCTTTTACAGACACTCTATTAGAGTACAAAATTTGAGGGTATTTTACTTATATAACTCTTTATTTTATTTGACACAGGGAATATGTGATACACACACAAGAACCTTCTGAATCTACATTAGATCCACATTGGAATACCGACACCAAGGAGTACGAGAAAAATCGATAATTTTTTAATTCAGTATCAAAACAACTTATTGAAATGTTTACTAATTCATTTACAGAGGAGGTTTTCAAATAAGAGAGAAACTTATGGAAATGAATCAATCTAATAAATAAAGGTATTAATTAATACTAATCTTTTAATAATTTTGATTCTAAAAATTAGATCATAATTTGTCAATCACAAATAGTTATATAGTGATTTCGTCTTCATCATTCTCTTTCTCTTTAATCAATCTTATCTTTAGAGATTAAAAAAAAAAAAAAACCCCAAATAATTGAGCTGTAAAATATTGATCATTCAGGTGTAACTAACTGCCGTGTGATCTCCTCTCTGAGTTTCTCAACAACAAGAGGAGTGATCTAAGCGGTGGCAGAAAGTGCAGGAGTTAAGAAGCGTCTGAGAGCAAATTCGATGTCCTTTCTTGCTCGTTTTGTAGAAGCTGCAAAGTGTTTCCAACCATATTCATGTGGTTGTCAGTTTTCTCCAAGGATGCCCAGACATTTTCCAGTAGTACATGTGTCTCATTGAGCATATCTGTCTGAACTTTGAGTTTGTCAGACTGGAGATTGAGCTTCTCGGCAAAAGGATTTACTAGTTGCATTACTTCAGAAAGGATATCATTATGCATCCCAACTGTGTGACTTCTTTCTCTGTCAACCAGTTTTGCTTTCTTCTTCAAAACTGCTTCATCGATCTGCTTTGAGAGCCGTTTTGTCTTCAATAGCGACCTTGATCCCATCCTCAATCTTCTCGATATAAAGATCTAGGGTATCGGAGCTCAAAGATAGCGATCTGGTCGATGTTGAAGCCTTGCCAAGTCGGGTTTCATCTGCGGCTTTTCATTCTTGGTTCATCGGTAGCTCCTCATGATCAGTAGGAGGTTGAACAGTTTCTCCTGTTATCGCAATTCCGAACCTTTCATGAATCAACCATCCGATATCATCTTGGATGCCAATTCAACAAATGCTTTCAATCCCAAAGATTGTTCAAACATTTCATCTCCAAGTCTACAAAGAAATCGATCCCGAGTTGTCATGAGGATCAAAAATTCTCGATGTTTTTTCACCGATATCCCTCCGAACACAATCTCTTCTATCTGTTCTTTGGATGCCGGGATGTTGATCCAATTCGAAGCATAGTCCAAATAGATACTCCTTGATTTGTTTCTTCATTATCCTTATAATCGGGCTTTAAAAGCAATTGAAGCAAGCCGCAGTTACGGTATTGAAGGGATTATGAGAGATGGACTCTCGCTTGTCAGATCTCTCAGGTTCTTGTATCTTGTTTGGAGATTGGGAGTGAGATGGGGATATATGTGGTTCAGGTTCGTCTTCAACTTGTTGAGGGGGTTCAGTTTCCTGAACAAGTTCATTGGTTGGGGGAGTGGGAGATCTGGGTGATCTGATTGGTAAGGGTGAGAAAGTTTTGTGAGGGGAGGGTGGTGGTGATGATTTTTTAGGAGAGGGTGATGGCGATTTGGAAGTGGGCGTAGGCGATCTTGCTTTCTGGAAGATCTTGGTGAGAGGCAGAGAATCAGATGGTGATTCTTCCTCAGAGTGCTCCACTTCTGTCCCTCTGACAGCTTTCTCTCCTTAACTTTCTTCAATCATCTGCTCGTCCGCTTTACTTCTCGACGGTGTGCTCGAAATCGATTGCTATCTCACCGATTCCACTGAATTAGATCCGCCATTGCTCGCTAACTTGCTTGAGTAGAACTCGGGCGATCTTTAGAGGAGAAGTAACTCTCTTCTGACGTTTCCGCCGAGCATCCGGGTTTCTTGGCGATCCTTCCTCTTCAACCTCTTCTCTTCGAATGGCGTTCCGTGACTTCAAGATGCAAATTTTTCTTTTCCTTCTTTTCTCCCTCGGGTTTGGGCATGTAAGGAGTAGGATCCTCATCGTGATTGTCCAGCGGGCTCATCCTTCCCCAAGATAGCCTTGTGCTTAGCTTGATATATCTTCGCCCATTCTCATTCCATTCATAATTACGTGGCGAACATGTCGGCGAAATGATTGAAATTTTGTGTATAAAAGAGCACTTGAAGATAAGCACACTTAATTTCTCCGGGTCGATTCGAACTTCCCCGTCTTTCCGCATCGTGCCTTGACCATACCCAACCAATCCATATCCGAAGCCTTCTTGATGATTGCCGCCATGATTAATCGATCTTATATGAAGTGGCAAAGATCAAGACTCGTAAGTTGAGCACATAATCACCTTTTGAAAGATCTCAAGGAGAAGGCGGTATTTCCTCTTCAGGTAGGAGGCTTTGACATTCTTCGTATTCTCCTTGTTTGCTGGTCTCAACAGTTCGGCTTCAAGAAATTCTTTCTCTCCTACATCAGTCGTGTAGGTCTCTGGTTTGATGCTTCCTCGAGTGAGACCGAAGATCCTTTGGAGATCATCATTTCGACACTTCGTCTTCTAGTCCACCAACTAAGAAATCAGTCGAAGATCAATGTCCTCGTCTTTTCATGATTGTATAGAAACTCCAGGGCTTCATGTGTGTGGACAGTGTTCTGATGTCTCGGGCAATATTGTTCAAGCCCACACGCTCACAAGCACTCCAAAATTTCCAGCTGATTCAGGATCTGAGGTGATTGGAAATACTACATATTTCTCATCAATGATATCTTTCTTCATCGATGCGAAGTTGTAGAACTTTTTCCCTTGGCCCGATCGTGGAACAAGATATGTCATTTCTGTATGATATGCAAATTGATGTTAGTTTGAGTAAATTGTTTCAATAAACTCAGTCAAACCAACAATCTAAGCATCAATCAAGCAAGTAAGGCAAGTAAGTGTATAGATCGAATATAAATTACATAAACATATCATCACGACTTGTAAACCTAGGTACCAGAGTGAATTGAAATCATGCAGTATTTAAACGAGAAATTACCAAAAATTGATTCGTTGGATTGAGAAATCGTGAAAATAGAATCAATTGATTTTGGAAGTAAATTTCTAAAGATTTTGAAAGTTTTGAGAGTTTTGAGAAGACGAAGTAGTGGAAAGAAGTTTTCTGCGAAAGATTTGGATATATAGTATGCGAGGGAAACTTTTTGCACAACTTTCCAAAGGTACTCAAGTATCCGTGTTTTGAAATCGATTAAATTTGAGATTAATCGGCGAAAAAGTGTTTTGATCGCACGTTGAGAAAAAATAGTCTTCTCGTATTTCGGACTCGAAAATTCGCAATAAAACGCATTAAAAACATATTCCCATGTCCGCATTAAATGTTTTGCAGTGTATGCGTCATAAAGTAAAGAAGGCAGAGTGAAAACCAATTTATATAAATAAAGCATATAAGATGTTCAGAAAGGGATAAATAAGAAACGTATCTGACTGATTGATATTGTAATCAACCAGTTACCACTGTGGTCTGATCTGGTACTTGTTGACCTTACTGATGGTAGCCTTAGGCATTTCCCAACAATATTCCACTCATCTGATCAGATTCCTGTTTGATCCACTTCATTACTTATCTGATTCACTTATCTGATACTCTTATCTGATCCACTTCATCCTTCAATCTTCTTCTATTCAGACCGCATTTCCTATGCACTTAAGTCTACTCCCGCCAAAACATTTACTTCGGGGAGTCAAAAAGTCACCTCGATTCCCAAATCGGTGCGATTTGACATTCTGTAATAATGGCATAGATACGCTGTGATTACTCACACCGTCAACTCATCCAACCATTAGCCGCGTGTTCCTTACGCGTTGTCGATGCAAATTTCTCTTAAGGTCTTCTGAGAAAATAAATTTGCATTTATACCCCTAATTACCTTCTATAAATTGACCTGGGGTGTTTGGCAATCAACACAACATAAACCATTCATCTTCTTTAGCTTATACTTCATGCTTTCCGATGAATTCCTTATTTCCTGTGAAACTTCCGAAAAAACCTTTAACCCTTTTCCAATGAATTCACTTCTCAAATCAACCCCGCGTGTTCCTTCACACTTTTTTTTCGTCATCGAAGATTACATACGATCAATGCAAAGCTTTACCACCAAAGGCGATTCTGCTATAGCAAATGAGAAGCGCACTTCTCCTAACCGTATGCACCTTGTGTGCCTATCGAGATAATTATTAGCATCAACAGAACTCGATCAAAACAAAACATGGGTTTGATATACGGGTGCGCATCGATAATACCGATCTTCAGATATCAAACTCAATATTTGCATCTTGACACTAGTGGCTTATGGTCTTTTTGACCAAACCATACAAGCAATAATGGTGTCCCATTTAACACCGGAGAGCCCATTGATTTTTTTGGTCTGGGGCTCTCGGCTTAGAGATCCTTCAAGGCCGCTCTCGCCTCCTCATTCCCTCAAGCTCGAGGGTGGCTCGGAGATTCTAGAAGCTTCTCACGCCCTTTTAGGGTCGGGGGATAATGAAAGCATCAAGCTCTAAAATCTTTAAAGTCTCTCTCCCTTCCCTACCTTGGGTTGGGCTTAGGGTTTATGGTTTATGTATTGACCTCCGGGTCTTCTTGTACTTTGTAGCTTGTAATGTAAATCGACCTCAAATTCCTTATCAATGAAAAGTTCTATTATTTCATTGTTGTGTTGCCTCTTCCCGACTTATGTGATTTGTAGCTTTAAACTTATCTGACTTGCTTTGTTGACCGTAGCTTTAATCGACTTTATAAAGTATGACTTTCCAATCGATCCGGTTCCTTTAATCGATATATCTTGAACTCGGTCTGGCCTCGCCCCGATCTTCGAGTTGGATCGCTTGTCTCGATTTTACGATCAAATTTCGTTCGATCTTCCGATCGGGGCTTGAGATTCCTAACTCAACTGATTCCTCTTAACTCGTTAGTCTTTTTAACTAACTGGTTATGAGATCATCCACCAACCATTTCTCGTGCACTTTCTCCGAGATCCGTAAGCCCTAGCTTCGTTCGTAATTCTCTGAATCGATCTCGGCTAGCGGCTTAGTTAAAATATCGACTTCTCGCTTATCAGTATGGATCTTTTCCATTATGATATTCTTCTTTTCAACGTGATCTCTGATAAAATGGTGTCTGACATCCACATGCTTGCATCTTGTATGTAGAACGGGATTCTGAGTGATTGCAATAACACTATTATTGTCACAAAATATAGGTACGTTCTTAGCTACGATGTTGTAATCCCTCAGCTGCTGACTTAGCCAGAGCAGTTGGGAACAATAGCTTCATCCCGACCATATATTCTCGCTTTAGTAGATGTCGCCAAATTGATGTTCCGCTTTTCGAAAACCAAGAGATCGTTTATTTCCTAGAAACCGACATGTACCGAGGTTGACTTCCCCGTCGATTACGCAACCTCCGTGTCGTAATCGAGAATACCCACTAAGCTCTAGATTATCATCCGATGGGTAAAATAAACCAAGGTTTATCGTCCCCTTCAGATACTTGAGAATCCACTTACCGATTCTAGGTGGCTTTCATTGGATTTGCTTGAAATCGCACATACACCTACCAAAAAGTGATATCCGGTCCGCCGGGCAAATCGCATAGCAGAGATCCAATGAGAGCCCTATATTCTTTCGATTAGTTTCTAACCGTCCTCATCCGGATCCATCTTGAACCCGGCCATCATGGGAATTCGGCTTCCTTACGTTGTTGAACTCCAAACTTGGCCAATAAATTCCTTGTGTACTTACCGCTGGCGCGATGAATATCCCTTCAGACTCGCTTGACTTGTAAACCCGTAAAGTAATTCATCCGACCCATCATGGACATCTCGAACTTCCCTTGCATCAATTTCTTTGAACTTCTCACATAGCTTTCTTGTTGGGAGATCCGAAGATGATGTCGCCCACGTCAAATCAACCATCGTAATATCTTCAACTTCTATTCTATTTCTTTTCCTTTAGTGAAACCACTGCCTCTATCAAGAACGAGAGTGTATCATACCAAGCTCGAGGAGCTTGTTTCAACCATAAAGAGCTTTTCTTAAACGGGTACACTTGGTTGCCTTTTTTCAAAGCCCGGAGGTTGTTCAACATAAACTTCCTCTCTCTTAGTACCCCATTTAAGAATGCACTCTTTACATCCATCCGATACACAATGAACCCTCTGTGGGCGGCGATATGCGAAAAAAAAATGAATGGCTTTCTAGATGAAAGCGACCGCAAAGGTCTCATCATAATCAATTCCTTCCGATTGGAATACCCCAGCAACAAGTCTTGTCTTATTCCTGGTTATGACATTATTCTCATCTCTCTTGTTCTTGAATACCCACTTCGTGTCAATCACGTCTTGATGAGTTGGTCTGTCCACCAGTTTCCAAACTTGATTCCTTTCAAACTGTTCCAGTTCTTCTTGCATGGCTAGAATCCAGCTTGCGTCTTGTAGAGCTTCCTCTACTATAGTTGGTTCCTTCAAAGACAGATAACAACAATACATGGCACTTTCACCAATCTGATGTCTAGTTTTGACTCTATCAGATGGGTCTCCGATAATCAGATCAGTTGGATGACTGGTAATCCAGGTCCTTCTTTTTCTGATTTGCATCTATTTGGAGAACATCATCCTCTTCTGATAGTTGTTCATTACTAGTGATTGGGAGTGGTGCGGAATTATGATCCACTTGATAAGAACATGTCTCGGTGATGTTGGACTCATCATGTGTTGATGTCCGTTACGTAAGAACTTCAGAGTTCCCCGAACCGGATGGTTCGATTGATATTGTCTCGGTATGCAACTTCTTCAATCGACAATTATGCGTACCTTAGGGTCGATTGACTGTTGAATCAACAAGATCGGGTTCGGGATATACACTGTTACGTGTGTTGATTCTTTCTCCTTGATATTTAGGCGATCCATTTTTCTGCGTGTCGTGCCCCAAGATCCGGCTACGCTTGTTCCGAGGCAGCCTTTCTCTTGTTGGAGGATGTCTCATCAAAGACCACATGGGTGTTTCTTCCACAACTAGGGTTCGTTTGTTGTAAACCCCGAAAGCCTTGGCGGATGAGGAATATCCTAAGAATATACCCTCATCTCGACTTGGCCTCAAAAAGTCTTCAACCGACTTTTCCCATTTTTGTGTATGAAACACTTGCACCAAAAAAACATGGAAGTAAGAAACACGAGGTATTCTCGCCTTTCCACAGTTCATAGGGTGTTTTGAAGTGAGCCTTTGTCGAGAACATCTGCTTACGAGTGTGGCGTCATGCAAAGATTGATGGCTTCGCCTTAAACGGCTTGGTGTCGCATGTTTAGCTAACATAGTGCGGCGAGCACCATCCTTGAGAGTTCTGTTTCTCCTTCGCTACTCCATTTTGTTGTGGCGTTCTTGCGGTGACGTCTCATCTTTATATACAAACTTCGGTGCAAAAATCAAGAATAAAAGAGTTCGAAATTTCATGCCTTTATCCGATCCGATTTTTACTATCTTCGACACCCTTTTCGTTTTGTAGTTTCTTGAGCAACTCGGGTATCTTTGTCGTTGTCTCATTCTTCTTGTATAAGAATACAACCCAAGTAAACTTGGAATAATCATCCATGATTACCAGAGTATATTTGCTTCCATTTGAGATCGACCGGTGTAATCGGGTCCAAATAGATCCATATGAAGTAGTTTTCAAGATTTCTCTTGGATCTTTGGTCCGTATTCCCTTGAATGAGGCTTTAACATATTTTCCCTTCTGACATGCGGCACATGTCTGATCCTTTGAGAATACCTCATTCGGAAGTCCCTCAACCAAAGACATCCTAGCTATCTTGTTAAGAGTCTTAAAGTCAGATGACTCATTCTTTTGTGCCAGAGCCAACTGCTACTCTTGGAACTCTTAACAATTAAACATGCATTTCTTAGACAAATGTTCCAATCTGCTGTGTAGATCATGCCTCTCCTTGAACCAGTTAGCAAGATTTGTTGAGTAGCTCGATTCCTAATCGTACACTGATCACTCGAAAACTCAACACTGAATCCGTTGTCACAGAATTGTGATACTGATAGTAGGTTATGCTTTTAATCCTTCAACATACGAGACTCCAGTTACTTGTACATCATCATTCTCTAAGGTTCCAAAACCTTTGGTAAAACCAAAGTTATCATCACCGAAGAGTACACTGTTGGGGAATTAATTGCACAGATCTATTTGGGATGAATATTTAAATACAAATTTAATTCTTATAATTATTACTAGCATGAATTAATCATATATTAATTCAAATAATAATCCAACAACAAATCATGCATATAATCAATTCACGTAAATCCTACGCATGCAGAAATTCTACGAGTTTACGTGAACATACCTCTTGGGACGACAATGGTCTTGTTGATTAGACACCAAAAGAACTTCTCAAGTATTCCCTTAATCCTTGCTCGACTATCCGGTGGTAGGACACTTGCAAACAATTAACAAAAGGAAAATAAACTTTGTTGCACCACCTTTGTGGATTTACTAATTTTTTCCAAAGACATGGAATTGTCTTTGGGAATGAAAGAATCATCCCTATTTATAGAGTAGTGGTGGTCAAAATTTTGGGGCAAAAAATAATGTGGGAAAATCTTTTCTTGATCTCCAAGAAATCTTGAATATATCTCCTATATTCTTTTTCTCATAATTATAATATTCCACAAAATCCCACCTACTCTTTGTTATGGAGTATTTTCGAAAATTATAGGGCAAGAATCCAAGATTTGGATCTTCTTGATTTTATGAGATATTCTTGTATTTCAAGAAATACATATCTTCCATAATATATTTTCAAGAAAATCAAGAAAATCTTTCTTTCCCTTAATTATCAAAAATTTCGAAAATTGCTCTATGGATAACCAAGTGGGAGATTTCTTGAATTTAATGAGATAATCTTGTATTCCAAGAATACATATCTTCATTCCATAACAAAATTCAAAGAAAATCTTTCTCCCCTTTTATCCATAAATTTCGAAAATTATGAGGAAAAATAAGCAACAATATTTATTTTATTTTAAACACATTTTCTAGTTATTGGACTATATGTTGGGCTACTTAGGGGGCCTTTAGGAGAATTAAGATTGGACCTTCCAATGGATCTTGAATTATCAATATTGAGCCACAATATTATTCAAGCCCATAAATATTAATTAATCCCACTACATAATTAATATTGCATTATCCATCTTAACCCATATTACAAATCAATATGGCTCCCTTTGGACATTATTTCCCGTGTTTAAGATTATCTAGCCCATTAATTAATTCAAGCCACTGAAATAGCTTTCCATTAATTAATATCTTTTGTCCTTGGTTGAAACGATTCAACATTATTATCCATACCTAAACTAGTTCCACTTGCAAGATTTGGTATGATAAATCTTATGAACCTCCCAAGGGGGCAAATCGAACAAGCATACTTGCACACGATTCTCCGTATTAAATCTTAGCAATCGCATGTGACAAATAATATTGCCCAAGATAAAAAGTATTGAATCTCGTTGATTCTCTACCCATGATAAGTCAAAGCAATAGTTACCAACCACACGTGATCCTATTTAAAGAATCGAAGATTAAGAAATAACGAACCATCGAGGTCTAATTCTTCCTTGTTCGATTTCAAGAATTTGTCCTCCTCAGAGGTCCTATTCAAATCATCACCATGCACTAGTGTAATATCTTGGTCAAGACAAGCCAATCCCGAGCCTTACACTTCAACCTTTCACGATGGATTGTTCATTTTCATCTAGGTCGTGAATGGTGTACTTTTTAGTTACAAAGAGATTGTTAATTTAATCTTCCGTGATCCGGTATCACTAAATTAACTACAATGTAACACGTCTTATTTAATGAAACAGTTATGCAATAAATATATGTAACATTCGATGATATTTAAAGCATCGGTGATAAACAATTTATTTCAAAGAAATAAGTCCGAAATTCAGGTTTTGATTATACAAAGTAAAAGCATACTTTCCAAATAATCCCAACAATCTCCCACTTATACTCAAAGTCCTTTTTAAGTATACTACAACATGTCTCGTGGAGTTCTAATTCGTGACATCTAATGTCACCTACACCTAAACTAATAATTTCTCCCACTTATACTCAAAAGCAGATTAGCGGCGGTCTTGACTCCAATTCCTTCCACATGTCTCTTTAATGTATTTAGAGGCAGACCCTTTGTGAATGGATCTGCTAGGTTGTCTTCTGACGCTATCTTTGCCACATCTATATCTCTCTCTAACGATATCTCGTATAAGATGGTATTTTCTTTCAATGTGTTTCTTTGGCTTTGTGGGCTCTTGGTTCCCTTTGAATTTGCAAATCGCTTTCAAGATTGTCACAATAAATAAGTGATTCTCATTGGGCAAATTTAACTACATTCAAGTCCACTAGGAAGTTCTTGAGCCAAACCGCTTCTTTTGCTGCCTCAAAAGCCTACATATTCGGCTTCCATGGTAGAATCTGCGACACATTTATGCTTGACGCTTCTCCATGTCACGGCTCCTCCCCCCATGCAAAACACACTACCGGAGGTAGATTTTCTGGAGTCTATGTCTGATTGGAAATCCGAGTCCGTGTAGCCGATGGGGATTAGACTATCTGACTGATAAATTAACATTCTATCCCGAGTTCTTTTAAGATATACTTGTAATGTTTTTAATCGCCATTCAATGTTCTTTTTCCCTGTTTACTTTGATATCTTACCACCATGCCAATCCAAGCAAGCGGATATCCTGGTCTCGTACACAAGATTGCATACATAAGGCTTCCGATACCAAGCATATGGAATGCCTCTCATGTCATCTATCTCCTTTTTTCGTCTTAGGGCACATTTTCTTGATAGATGAATTCCATGTCCGAAAGGTACGTCTTTTCTTGAATCTCGCATCTTTGAATCGTTTCAAGCGGGTCTATGTATGAAGCTTACGACAAGTCTATCATCCTTTTCTTGCGATCTCGAAAGTGATCTTGATCCCAAGGATGTGTGCGAGCTTTCCCTAAGTCCTTCATATCAAACCTGCTTTTGAAAGCCATGCCCTTACGATCGATAACACCTTCACATCGTTCCCAATGAACAGTGTAAATCGCCTATGTATAGTACTAAGAATACCAATGCGCTCCGACACGCTTTTTGTACACACAACTTTTCAAACTCGTTTTGATCAAACCCATAAGACTTTATAACATGATCAAAACATTGGTTCCAAGCTCGATGCTGTTTGAGTCCCAGAAATGGACTTCATGAGCTTACAAACTAGGTGTTCTTGGCCTTTTTCAATGAAGCCTTGGGGTTGTTGCATATAGATCTCTTCATCAAGACTTCCATTAAGGAAAGTTGTCTTGACATCCATTTGCCGATTTCAAAGTCGAGATCTTGAATAATCGATAAGAGAATTTGGATGGACTTGAGCATGGCTACGGGCGAAAAAAAGTTTCCTCATAATCGATCCCTTCTTTTCTAAAAGTATAACCTTTTCACCATTTAGTCTTGCCTTGAAGGTTTCCACCTTCCCCGGTCCGGTCTCTTTTTTTTCTTATACACCCAATTGCAACCAATGGGTTTGACCCCCATTAAGTGGTTCGACTAGCTCCCACACTCACTGTTATGATTCATAGAACCCATTTCGCTTTCATTCTTTTTTGCCAAGAATCAGATTCTTGTCTTGGATTACCTCGTCATATGTCCATGGGTCTAATTAAATTTGTCCTGAATCAAGTCCGGGGACTATTCTATTCCCATGAATCTCTCGGTTGTTTCACAACCCTCCCACTACGACGAGGTTCCAGGTTGTGTAAGTGTGTCGTTTGGTATGTCATCTTGTGCAAATTTAGCATTGAGGTTAGCCCTTAGCTCATTTAAGGTAATCTCACTTCGGTCTTCTTTTCGTTCATATAGTTTTCTTCCAAAAATCTAAAGTGGGTGCTTATTACCCTTTTTGATCTTCGGACCATAGAACATACACCCTTTTGTTCCCTCGGGGTATCCCATAAACAACCTTAATTACGATCGAGGATCCAATTTACCCGCTTCCTTGTCCAACACGTGGGCGGACACCTCCAAATCTTCATGTGTCTCAAAATCGGGCTTGCGCCCGGTCCACAATTCTTTTTGGGAGTTTTGGGAACCCGATTTGGATGGCACAAAGTTGAAATGTAGATCGTTGTTTCCAAGGCATGACCCCGAATCCACTTGGGAAGATCCGCATAACTCATCATAGATCTAACCATTTCCAAAAGAGTTATGTTTTTTTCTTTCGGCAACCCCATTTTGTTGAAGGGTTCCGGTGCGATTAAAATGATGCAATCCCTTCATCGAATAAGTAGTTCAAAAACTCATCGCCGAGGTATTCGCCTCCACGATCGGATCGTAGAGACTTGATCGTTTTTCCTATGATTCTCTACTTGAGCCTTAAATTCTTTGAATTTCTCAAAGGTCTCAGATTTATGCTTCATAAGGAAAATGTAACCGTACCTTGAGTAGTCATCAATAAAAGTGACGAAATACTCATAACATCCTCTTGCTTTGGTTGACATTGGACCACATACATCTGTGTGAACAATTTCTAACACTTCTTTGGCTCTATTCCCCTTGGCTCCAAATGCCCTCTTGGTCATTTTACCCTCCAAACATGATTCGCAGGTTGGAATTGGTTCAACTTGGAGAAACTCCAATGAACCGCCTTTTCACCAACCTTTGGATCCTCTTTGGATTTATATGTCCCAATCTTAGATGCCATAGAAGTGTCTCGTTCACGTTTGATGAACGTTTTCTTTTCTCGGAAATAGTTGATGTGTTATAGGATGCATTTCGTGAGTGATGTGCACAGTTAATTGTATAGAGATTATTCGACAATGTTCCATGACAGATAAATTTATCAAAAAGAGAAATGGTAACAACTTTATTAAAAGTAACCGAATATCCATCAAGAAAAAGTTTAGAAACTGAAATTAAATTCTTTCTAAAATTCTGAACGTAAAGAACATCTCTTAAAATTAAAACTTTGTCTTCAAAAGACAGGTGCACTTCTCCCACTGCTTCAACTGCCACTCTTGTAGCATCGCCCAGTGTGATGAGGATCTCACTCCCACTAAGTTGTCGGGTCCGCTTGAACCCCTGTAAAGTGAAATAAATATGATCAGTGGATCCCGTATCCACCACCCATAAATGGGAGGCATACGCCGCTAAACAAGTTTCAACAACTAGTGCGTGAGAATTACCTTTCTTTCCATTCCTTTTGGGTTTGGAACAGGCAGACCTCCAGTGTCCTTTTTCACTACAGTTGAAGCACTTCCCCTTAGCTGGCTTATTCACTCCTCCACCCTTTTGCACATTTTCTTTGCCATTGGCAACACTTGAGTTCACTTGCTTGTGGCTTTTGTCATTTTTTTTGTTCTTACCACCCCTTGGCCTAGAAGAAGAAGAAGGTTCATTTGCCACCAAGGCTTGGCTCTTTTGCCCCAATATCGCCTCTGCCGAGACTAAAGCTTGCAATAGATCGGCATCGAGAACTTCGATTATTCATCCGTAGTTCATCGAATCTGCTCAAAAGCTTTTCGGCAGAGAGTGGAGCCTAAATCGATTTGGGTCTCGATATCGTATTCAAATAAGTACCTCAAGTTTGTTAAGGTGAGCCATCATCCGGAGAACATGCTCCCTTCTGGCGTTCCTCCACCATTTTCATAGAGAGCAAGTCCCTCATGGTGATCGGACGAGCCACACGGTTACGATGTTGAAACATCGCTTTAAAGACTAGTCATGATGTGCTCCGGCGGTCTCAACGTTCGGTGTTGGTGTTGCAACACATCGACATAAAGCCAAGATGGTACACTTTGCCATTTCGTTGGAACACTGACGATCGAGATACTCTTTTCTTAACCGCTTTTAATGGACTCATCTTTTGCTTTTCCGGTTTAGGTGTAGTGAGAACCTAGTTATGGCTTTGTGCAGTGAGGACATTAGTAAGTTTACGATTCCAATCAACAAAGTTTTCACCAGTAAGCAAATTGTCTTTAAGTATATTGAATAGTGGATTAAAAGGTTGCGACATGATGAACTAAAATAAACAATAATATGCATAAGCACAAATATATCACAAGGTTCGATCACATGCATCATATTAAAATCTAAAAATAAATATGAACATGCATCAGCCAACATCTCAAAACAGTTTAAATAAGCCACGTGGGGTGGGTCATTATTTAAACACATTCAAGCAGGTTACAAACAAGAACAGTTACAAACCTTTAATATCCAGATTAATAGTTGGCTCTCACTTGACCAATATAAAATTGACAGGGACTTCGGGGAAGTATATGCATATCAATTTTATACCTAAGTAATAACCATGATTAAATACGAAATTATTATTTAAACTTTTGAAACGAGCCTCCGTGGGGAGGTCATCGTCACCACTAGTAATAATCCACAATCATCCAATTGAATTCATTCATATGAAAGCTAACTTTTGACCGTCCCGGATGGGGAAATTTCTCCAAAAGAATTCACAAATAAATAAATCATGGAGGTCAAAATTAATTCAATTTTATTATCCGGAATAAAATTATCAATTAATTATTTAAACATACTTAGTAATTTTGTAGATGAGATTTTTCATTGGGCAATTCTCATGCAAACACATTTAAACAAATTTAAATAAAGCATAAGATAACACAATAATAAATCAAACAAAGCAAAAAAATAAACATATTGGGCACAAATTATCCAATTGTCATGGTTTGATTTTTCTTGGCTTGATTTTTGAAGAAACACCGTCTTGAATTTCTCCAGCACTTGATCGTCTCGAAAGAACTCGGTCTCGAATACCACGCCAAGTAGCTCAATTGCCGGGATGTACGCCCGCGTCCGTCCGGCCCAAATTGCCGAAGCGACCCGATCCGTCTTGCCTTAACCTGTAACGATCCCCAATACAGATCCCCGCTTCAGCGACCTCGGTAAACTTTTTCGTCAAGATCTCTGCGGCCTCTGCCTCGGCTCGACGCGACGCCAGCCAGACGCAAGCATTCCTATTACCCCTCTCCCCTCGGAACTTCGAACGCGTGCCGCAGCGTCATGTGGCCCGTGGCGTGCCAGGCGATACCGCCCTCGCCCTCGTCTGCCGTCGCGCCGCGCGCCCAGCGTGAACTATCGTCCGCCGATCTTGTAAGATCTCGCCGCGCTTCGGCCTCGGCCTTGCCCCCCTCCGTGTGTTACTGCGTGCGTTCGCGTCCGCGTGCCTCCCGCGTTTCGCGACGCGCCCGCCCTTCGCCCGGATTACGGATTTTATCCTTTAATTCTTCGTCTCATTCTCCGTTTCCGATCCGGTTACAATTTATTTACAAAAAATAAATAAACCTAGATCTAGACTAGTCTATTACATTGATCAAATCAAACAAATCCTAATCTACTCGTGGATTTTCTCACGAGGCAAAATGAATTCGAACGAATCGAATTAAAAACCACAATTTATATGAATGCATAAATAAACACATTAAATTCCATGACAATTGGATACCGCAAAAAAATATAGCAATTCTACTATCTAATTTCAAATTTAATGACAACAAATTAAATTATAATTTAAAATTGAGCGTCCAAACCGCTCGATATCATTGTTGGGGAATTAATTGCACAGATCTATTTGGGATGAATATTTAAATACAAATTTAATTCTTATAATTATTACTAGCATGAATTAATCATATATTAATTCAAATAATAATCCAACAACAAATCATGATATAATCAATTCACGTAAAATCCTACGCGTCTTCTCGAGTTTACGTGAACATACCTCTTGGGACGACAATGGTCTTGTTGATTAGACACACCAAAAGAACTTCTCAAGTATTCCCTTAATCCTTGCTCGACTATCCGGTGGTAGGACACTTGCGAACAATTAACAAAAGGAAAATAAACTTTGTTGCACCACCTTTGGATTTACTAATTTTTCCAAAGACATGAAATTGTACTTGGGAATTAAAGAATCATCCCCTATTTATAGAGTAGTGGTGGTCAAATTTTGGGGCAAAAAAAATGTGGGAAAATCTTTTCTTGATCTCCAAGAAATCTTGAATATATCTCCTATATTCTTTTTTTCCCATAATTATAATATTCCACAAAATCCCACCTACTTTTTTTGTTATGGATATTTTCGAAAATTATAGGGCAAGAATCCAAGATTTGGATCTTCTTGATTTTATGAGATATTCTTGTATTTCAAAAATACATATCTTCCATAATATATTTTCAAGAAAATCAAGAAAATCTTTCTTTCCCTTAATTATCAAAAATTTCAAAAATTGCTCTATGGATAACCAAGTGGGAGATTTCTTGAATTTAATGAGATAATCTTGTATTCCATGAATACATATCTTCATTCCTTAACAAAATTCAAAGAAAATCTTTCTCCCCTTTTATCCATAAATTTCTAAAAATTATGAGGAAAAATAAGCAACAATATTTATTTTATTTTAAACACCTTTTCCAGTTATTGGACTATATGTTGGGCTACTTAGGGGGCCTTTAGGAGAATTAAGATTGAACCTTCCAATGGATCTTGAATTATCAATATTGAGCCACAATATTATTCAAGCCCATAAATATTAATTAATCCCACTACATAATTAATATTGCACTATCCATCTTAACCCATATTACGGTCAATATGGCTCCCCGGTTATTATTTCCGTGTTTAAGATTATCTAGCCCATTAATTAATTCAAGCCACCTGAAATAGTTTTCCATTAATTAATATATTTTGTCCTTGGTTAAGGAACGGTTCAACATTATTATCTATACCTAAACTAGTTCCACTTGCAAGATTTGGTATGATAAATCTTATGAACCTCCCAAAACAAATCGAACAAAACATTTCGTGCTTACACGATTCTCCGTATTAAATCTTAGCAATCGCATGTGACTAATAATATTGCCCAAGATAAAAAGTATTGAATCTCGTTGATTCTCTACCCATGATAAGTCAAAGAAATAGTTACCAACCACACGTGATCCTATTTAAGGAACGAAGATTAAGAAATAACGAACCACTGAGGTCTAATTCTTCCTTGTTCAGTTCTGAAGAATTTATCCTCTTATAGGTCCTATTCAGTGCATCAGTCATGCACTAGTGTAATCTCTTGGTCAAGACAAGTCAATCCGAGCCTTACACTTCAATCTTTCACGATGGATTGTTCATTTCCATCTAGGTCGTGAATGGTGTACTTTTAGTTACAAGGGATTGTTAATTTAATCTTCTGTGATCTGGTATCACTAAATTAACTACAATGTAACACATACTATTTAATGAATTGTTATGCAATAAATATATGTAACATTCGATGATATTTAAAGCATCAGTGATAAACAATTTATTTCAGTAAATAAGTCCGAAATTCAGTTTTGATTATACAAAGTAAAAGCATACTTTCCAGTATAATCCCAACATACACGTGGGCCTTCTTGTTCTTTGTAAGAGCTAAGGAGATGTTTGCTTCCAGTCATGTGCCTTGAGCATCCACTATCGATGTACCAGATAGTTGCTTGTACACCTCCCTTGTTGGTCAGTCCCACGCGAACCTGCAATCGAATCGGGCTTTAGGTACCCCTTTGGAATTGGGTCATGAGGGGTTAGTGGTGGATTTAGGGATCCACACAAACAGGGCATTTCTATGGTAATCAGATAGATTAGAAGGCCTGATTTGTCTCCCATAAGCATCAACATAATCATACGTGTCTTTATATGCTTTCTGATTTGTATGATTATTCGTGTGAGCCTTGGGTGAGTCAGAAGACTTGGGATTTTTCTTTACAGATTGTCTTCTTTTAACCTAGTGGGGCTCAGGTGCAGTAGCCCTAGGTCTCTGGTTATAAGGGTAGGTACGACTGCTACCATTAAAAGATTCATATCTTCTTGGCATAGATGGTATTTGCAGTTTATTTATAGCTTGCTTGTTAGGCAGCTGACCTTGATTGGGTCTCAGATTAGATTTCCTTTTTACAGGTTGTCTCTTCTGATACCTAATATGCTGATCAGGTTGAGGTCTCTTCAGAAGAACTGGGTTCTTCTGTTGATTTCTCGGCTTATGCTTAATCAGTTGAGGTCCATTTTTGTTCCCTTTCTAATTAGGCATTTGACTTACTGGCTTAGCAGGTCTCTTTCCCTTATCAGATATATGTTTATCTTTTTGTGTATCATTGTCCGAGACTCGTTTGATTACACCCTTTTGAAGTGAACCAAACGGGGCTTTTGAGGATGTAGAAGGGTTCTCATACCCAATTTCCTTCTTGTTAGTTGGCGTTCGAAAATAGGTGTTCATATCTTGAACGGTTTTTGATGACTTCGTGAAAACCTCTATTTTCTTGCACAAACCATCCTCAGTAGATTTTAGACTCTCATGTAGTCGGAATAGCTCATCAAACTTAGCTTGTAGAATTTTGAAATCATCATCTTGTTGTTTGTTGATTGCTAGCTGATCTTTAATCTGCTTCTCCTGATCAGAAGATTTAACTTTCAGAACTTTAAGTTCTTGATTACCTTATAATGATTTGGTGATTCGATTTCGGTTGCTTTTTCTTGACAAATTCTCTTTTAACAAAGTGATTATTTCGATCCTTAGCTTTGTCGTTTTCGGCTTTCCACTATTGTATAAGTGTCTCTTGCGTTAGAGATCATCAAGCAATTGCTCAAAGTAGAGCTGCAAGTCAATCTCTCCAACAGGTGTGTTAATAATAATAGCTGGTGTGGAAATTGAAAAAGCAGAAGGTTTGGAGGTTACCTCAGATTGGTCTTCCTCCCTGGCCATCAGGAAGATTTCATCATCATCTGAAGAGAATATCAGATCTTCATGGTCGAAGAAATTATTTGCATTGCTTATCGGATAAAATCTTCTCTCTGAGATGAGTAGCGGAGAATCCTCGGAAAAGATAGAATCATCAATTCTGATGTGTCGCAAACCATGGCTTTTACATCTCTGCGTTGTTGCTTCTCTTCGCTTCTCTTCTCTTTCTCTGGGAGTCAGGTCTGGGCAATCGGAGTTGTAGTGACCTGGTTTCTCACAGTTGAAGCATGATCCACGATCCACGAAACTTCCTCTGCCAGGTGAGTCACTCCGTCTGTAGGATCTGTTAGGTGACTTTCCTTTCTGATTGTAATCAGAACTCCTTCTGTCAGATTTGTTGTCTCTTCTATCTTCTGACCGATCATCTCTTTTCTTATCATCTATGTGATCTCTTTGGTCATCAGATCTGGTCCTTTCTAAAGATCTGTCGGTTGGCCTCCTGTTTCTTTTGTCTTGATAATCCTTGTAGAATCTGTGATACTTACCAAGTTGAATGTTTGATCTTTCTAGTTTCCTGGTAAGTAAAGCGATTTGTTCAGCTTGGCTCATTATGTTCCCAACAGGTTCAGTGGCCTTTGATCTGCTGCTGGTTGCTTTGAATGCAACTGATTTTGATGTGGAGGTTGAGGCTTCAGCAGGCGACTCGTCTTTATCTGCTTACCCTCTTTCGATTAGGTCGAACTCATGGGCTTTAAAACTTAGGAACAAACTACTTGGCTTCATCTTGGCAATCCTTGATTATCGTGACTTTCATGTCCCACTTCTTGGTGAGAGATCTCAAGATCTTATAATTGATGTCTTTATCTGACATCTCTTGTCCAAGTTCTCGTAGCTTGTTTACTGACATGGTGATCCTCCCATCGAGCTCATTGATGGTTTCGTTTGGCAACATCTTGAGCTTCTCGAACTTCACCACCGCTTTATTTTGTAATCGGTGCTTTGATCCGATCATTTCCTTCGCACATCTCAAAAAAGAGTATCCCACATTTGTTTATTTATTTTTGAGATACTTTATCTTCTCTTGGTGATCTTATCCATCGCCTTCATGATTATATGTCCGCTATTGTATCTAGAGTATATACTTTTTTTCTTCGCATCCATCGTATTTGGACTCTTTTCGAACAAGGCTTCCGTGCAAAATTGGATCTCCTCCAACCGGGTTGTCGTGATATATGATGATGGGTCCTCGCTCAATGACTTCCATCATTCTCGCCGATTATTGACCCTAGATGGTTGCACATGTATATTGTCCAATCTGCGATACTCATTAATTGAAAACTTAGGCAAATCATGATACATACCGGGTATTATCCATCTTTGAATGAGATTTTAAAAACGAATGAGTTTTGAAAATGGTTTTTCAAGATCTGTTCAAATGACCACAAAGATTCTTCCTCAAGAATCGATGATACTCAAAGCGAGTGGTCTATAGAACCACTGCTCTGATACCACTTGTAGGTCCCGAATGGGTTTTGTGGGCGTAAGTCTAGAGGGAGGTGAATAGATTTACGAAAAACTTTTTCGTCAGATCGTGTGTGATTGCGGTTTACCGGATCGAGTGCTAGTGAGTCGGTTTGACCGATGTTCAATCTTCTTCAATGCTTGAGGGCGATCGATTTGATATCCGCCGGTTTAACTGATAGTGCGGAAGCTTGTAAATACCCGTGTGAAAAAACAATTTTTATCAAATCAGATTCTCAAGTCAGTTTTCAATTGGCTAACTAAGGTGTCAACCTGATCAAATCAGTTGCTTGGTGTAGACTGATGTTAACTTAGAATATGTATGCAATTTTAAGCTCAGTTGTGTGAATAGTGTAAAACAATAAAGAGCAAGTAAATGCACACAAGATTTTATATTGGTTCGATTTAAACCCGCCTTACGTCCACTCTTCCCTTAACACGAGGACCAACTTAACCGACTTAACCGACTGGACTTAGTTTAATGTGTTAGTCCAACACCCAATAGATGTTTATCGAGTTCACACTCAACCGGATCCCAGAAATCAGAAACTAGAATCCCTAGTCTGAAATCTTGCGGTAACAAACTTAACCTAACTTTGAGTTTGGGTAAAGGTTTGTTGTGGTTCCAACTGGAAATCTATCCTAGTGTTTATGTAGCCAAATGCTAGAGGATAGGATTTCTAAGCTAAGAACAATGGGATGAACACTTAAGAATAATCTTCAAATTCGGTGTTCTTCGAGCGGAAATTCTGCTATAGTTTTTGCTTCTTTTTCAGTCTGCTCGATCCGGTCTCTTTCTTTTCAATTTTGAAGAGCAATCCCATTCTATAGATCACGAAATCAAAGAGCCGTTGGAGAGCAATTTGAATTTCGGGTTATATTAGGTAGGTTGTAGGATATGATTGTGACGTGCTCCGAATATCGGCGTGGCCGAAGGCATGATTAGCGCCGTTTATGTCCGGCAGTCGAATCCGTGTTATCGTCTCTTTTTTTTGCACGTGTCACTTTCTCTTTGGCCCAGCGGCGACACTTGATGTTTTATCCGTTAGGCGATTGATATTCCTTTTGTAGAATATTAAATCTTATGCTCGTGTACCATTTTGGTTGAAGCCGGTGTGGTGACTTGATCGGATAATCGGTCGATCTACCTTGTAGAGTCTTCTGATGCAGATTGTCTTAATACAATTTGCAGACTCGGCTGATGTAGGTCTTCTAGTCTTCTGGTAGTCTTCTGATCTTTAGGTGACTCTGAGCCTCAGTGTCTTCAGTCATATTGAGTCTTCAGGTTTGTTACTGAGTCTTCACGTTTATCTGAGTCTTCAGGTTCATCTGAGTCTTCAGGTTTATCTGAGTCTTCAGGTTTTTCTGAGTCTTCAGTGTCTTCTGTCTTCACCTGATCATCTGACTTCTTATCTTCTGATTTGTTCTTAGCCTTCTGATCATCTGACCTTATCTGGTCATCTGATATTTCGACCTGACCTATACATATTAAGTTCTCACTCAATATGTGACCTATCTTTTACATCAGCTATTTATACATTTCAGCTGGTCATCTTAATTTGATTCTAAGTCATCAGTCAGCTAACAGGTCTGACTGGTCCTATTACAACCTGTTTTGGAACTTCCATCAAAATTAAATACAAATTTCCCAACAGTCATTTTTTAAAAAGAAAATTAAGCAACTTTTAATACTATTTAATACTATTATTTCTCTCCACCAAACCCACTTTACACTCACAATACCCCTCACTAAATCTCATTTTATCCATTTGACACCATTTAATAATATTATTTCTCATTTTTTTCTTAATCTTCATGTCTACAGTATATGACCAATTAAAATTAGGACGGAAGAAGTATTTCTTTCTTTTGTTTGAGAAAGATAATCAGTTCATTATTATTATTTTACTACCTCAAATTATGGTCCACTTTTCTTTTATTTTTTTAATGATAAAAATAATATATATACTTGAGTATAAGGGGTACTCAAATTCCATCAATTATAAATATGCTATCCAAAAAATTCCATTATAGTTTATTCGGCAGATACTCTAACGGTTGAGAGGTCCAAATGGTCCACTTTCCTTTTATAGAGTATGTGTACTTTGTCCAAAATACTCTTATTTAATAATTGTTGGGATTAGTCATTAATATTCATTTATGGAGAATTAAATAAGGGCATAAAAGGAATGTTGGAATAAATTTTATTTTTTCAATATATTTTGTGTGATAAATGAAAGTGAAGTATATTTTCTAGACAAAGGTCGTTGTTGTTTTTACTTTGCATTATTAGCTATTTTTACTAAAAATTATTAGTTGTGTACAATTATATCATATAACTAGTGTACATGAGATTTATTCTTGAAACGATGGACTTAATACTTTTAATTTCACATTTATTATTCATGTGTTCTATTATTTTTAATATATGTTATGTGTTTAGGGTTGTTTGTCACTTTATTTGGACGTCTGCAATAATTTATACCATGACTGATAGTTAGATTCAAATTCCTAGTTGGAAATTGAAAGTGCTTTTCACGGGAATCGAACTCAGGATTTGGGCTGAGCCAGAGGCTCTGATACCATTAAATAATTTCGTCTCATTAAAAAGTCCAAACTTATAGAGAGGTGCAGAATTAATTCGTTTATATAATTTCTCTCTACATGAATCATCAAATTGTAATGAGAATTATCATTGCTTAGTTAGTACACTATTCTAATTTTTGGATTAAATTGGGACAAAACATAATTGATGGTCGATGATAAATAGTACTCTGTCCGTTCCACTGTAAGTCTGTAAGTTTTCTACTTCTTTTTCTATCCGTCTCACAATAAATTTCCTTTTTTTATAATTGACCATCTTTATTTTCATTAAACATCACAATACCTTGTATCACTCTCATTGAAAAAATAAGAACCAGACGCCCCTTAATTCCCTTGTATTGTTTGTGGATTATTACACGAAAATAGTAAATTAAGTTAAAAATAGATAAATTACATTTAAATTAACAAAAAATAATTCGTGATTTAAGTTACCAAAATAAATACCACGATGCAGATAAATTATCAAACGAGCTTTAAATTTTGTCCAATTACCAAAAAAAAAATCTGATTTTTATTTTGTTTTGATTAACCTGAAGCATGAGATTAATTCATTTTGTTTGTTGTAATTTATCCAAAAAAAAGGTTAACTATTTATATACTCCCTCCGTCCTATTTTTGATTATCCATTTACTGTAGACACGAAGATTAAGAAAAAATAGGAGATAATAATATTATGGTGTAAAGTGGGTAAAGTGAGTTTGGTGGAGGAAAATAATAGTATTAAATGGTGTAAAGTGGGTTTGGTGGAGGGAAATAATAGTATTAAACAATATTAAATATTGCTTTATTGCCTTATTTGGAAATGGATAAACAAAATTAGGACGACTATTTATGAAAAACGGATAATCAAAATCAGGACGGATGGAGTATAAGAAACAACTACATAAAAGGAAAAAGGGTGGAGGGTGTTTGGGTCCTTGAGAAGTGGCGGAGGAGTGGCACTTTTCCGTGTTATTTATTCTCCGCCTTTTCTGCTCAAGGGTGCATGAGATGCTGCCAGATCACACGCCAACAATGAGGTGTACGTTACGCCTCACGGATGGTACACCAACAGATTTATGCGTCGCCCTTGTAAATTTGTAATTGGGAAATTAGGCAAATACCAAATTTAAGTTTTCATTTTTTAAAAATGCCACCAAATGTTATTTTCTGCAAAATTGCCATCAAAAATATATTTGACAAAAATTTGTGGGAACACTGGTTCACGGTGATTTTTATTTTTTTATACACCCTCCGTCCTAAATTTATTTACTCTTTTACTTTCGACACGTATTTTAATGTAGAAGTTGTTTATTAGTATTTAAAGTGATAAAATCACTAATATAGATTTCTTGAGTTTAAAAATAACCTTGAGAGTGGTTATAACAACTCTTAAAGTGATAAAATCACTTTCAAAGAAAAGGTTCATTCTTTCTCGAGTTCTTATAATTCCAAGTTAAAAAAAAGTTTCAACTTGAAAGGGTTCATAACCGCAGACTCCAAGAATAAATTTTATAACAAACCTCTCCAAGATCAAAAGTTTAAAAATCGTTGTTGAAGAGCGGTTTTAGCCATAATTAATTGAGGCAATTCTCTCCATGGGACCGAACCAATTATACCTTAACAGGACCTTATCAATTTTCCAAGAAATGAAATTAATTCTATATGTTCTAAAAATCATTTTTTTCTTACAATTTTTTAAAAATTCTTTATTTAAATTATCTTATTTATTAATTCAATCACATTTTTATATAATAATTTTTTTTATATAAATTTAAATTTAAATTAAATTAAATTAAAATTATATTTTTTTACTTGTACTTTTTTTTTTAACTACCTTTCTTTTAAACTTGTAATATTTTTTCCTTCCAATTAATATTTTTCTATCAAAATAAATAATATTTTTCTTTAAACAAAGTAATATCTAAACAAAGTAATACTTTTCTTTAAACAAGTTATACCTTTCTATCTAAACAAGTAATACTTTTCTATTTAAACAAGTAATACTTTTCTATCTAAACAAATAATACTTTTATATTTAAACAAGCAATACTTTTCTATCTAAATAAGTAATATTTTTCTTTAAATAAGTAATAGTGTTGAATGATTAATTTTGCTTATTGAAGGATTTCCTCTAACCTGATCGGTCGAGGATGAAATTTGTTGCTGATGAATGACTGATACTTGTGTTGCTTGTTGTTCGTTTTGCTTTCTAGTTTATGACTCTTTTCTTCTGAATGAATTCGAACATGATTTGTGTCTTTGTTCCACCCTGACTTCTTTGGTTTTTGATTGTCTTATTGAGGTGCAATCAGGTTGATCGTCTTATTTAGCTGCGACCAGATGGGTTAACTTATATGCAACCCCCTTTTCTTGATTAAGTGATCGCCTTATTTAAAGCGCGATCACTTCGTACTCAGTCGTCTTATTTAGGTGCGACCCGTACTCATCACTCGCTTTTCTTTGGTATATCTGTAATCTGAGTCGTCTTTTTTGCGATCGTACCCATCCATCACTTTCGCTTTTTTCTTTGCGGGTATCCGAGTACTGAATCGGTTTGTCGTGAACATAAACTTCGGCTCGTTCGTCTTTGTTCGGGTCGTCCGGCTTAGGTGCGACCTCTGATAGGCTTCAACTAGAAAAACTTAATCAAACGAAAATGTTTTTGCAACATGTTGTATTCTATTACAACCCTTACATTTGAAGAAGACTGTCTATTATACATAGCTATAGACATCAGACTATGATTTTGAATTTAAACCTTGTCTCGAAATAGACATGAGCTGGCCTCATCTCGTTCGCGGAATTGATGTTGACAAGCATGAGGCGGATCAGCCTGTCTACTCCTCTTTAAGTAACATGCTCAAGTAGCAGCAACATAAGCGTTTGTCCCTCCTGGACAAAGCTGTGATTATGCGGGCTACCACGGACATGAGCATGTGGCGAGCACGCCTGCTCTCCTATATCAGGCGCGAGCAAAAGCCTCTGCTCGCACCTTTTTGTCCCCTTCTGTAGATGCCTTAACATCACCATTCGCACGTTGTTTCGTGCGGATACCACGACATCCCACCCCCTCAGAGGAGATTTTAGGGATGCGTAGGGGACTAATGATTTACCACTGCATAAGCAGTGAGCAACGTGGAGTGACAACCACGACTCTACCGAGCATCTTGAGTCTGTAACGAGCACCAACCTTTGCTCGGAGTGTCGTATGGGGTATAAAGCTAGTACTAGAGTAAGTGCCAGGATAGATGATCGATTCAGCAAAATAATAGATGAATTGAGTGCTGGCTACTTCGTCTGGAGGCATACCAAACCAACTTTCACTTGATAACTGAATTTTCTTCTACTATCTTTGCAGTATTTTTTCTTTTTTCTCTGTTTTTCTCCACTTTCTTCAGCTATCAATATGCCTATTTATAGTACTATCCCAAACAGGTGCTGGCATAGCTAGTTGGTGTTGGCCTTGTTGCTTTAAATCTTCCTTTTGACATCTATCCGCTTTGAATCCTTCTTTTGACATCTGTCCGGTTTTTTGCCAGTTTTGATTGACACGTTCCTTTTGGTTGCCACCACTTCTCAACTTGTTTTGACACGTATCTTCTATCTTTCAATAGTGCTGGCCAGAATTTTTTCTAGAAGATTTGTGTCGAACACGGTGTGTTCTTCCTTCATGATTGTCCTGCTCGTCTTAGTTGAATAGGTAACTATGCTCGGCCAGTTATGCTCGTCGAGCCGAATGGCTAATTGTGCTCGGCCAATTGTGCTCGTCGTTACTGATAATATTTTTTCAGATTTGACGCATTCCACGAGTAGGACAATGGGACTCCATTCAGGTCTTCCAAATCATAAGCCCCGTTTAACAAACGTTCTGTAACTCTGAATGGACCTTCCCAGGCTCGACCGAACGCACCACTTGGCACCCCCGTTGCTCGTCTTAAAACCAGCTCGCCCACGTTGAACCTGCGTGTTCGAACTTTGGAGTTATAGAACTTTTCTGATCTTTTTTTATACATGGCGTTCTTGAAATCAACCTCCATCCTTCTTTCTTCTAACAGGTCTGCACTTAGGGTGAGCGCCTGGTCGTTGATGTGCTCTCCAAAAGTCTGTTGGGGAATGAGTTACACAGATCTATTCGGGGTGAATATTTAAATACAAATTTAATTCATTAATTATTACTAGCATGAATTAATCCTATATTAATTCAAATAATAATTGCAACAACATATCATGCATATAAAAAGCCACGTAAAACCTACGCATGCGGAATCTACGGGTTTACGTGAACGTACCTCTCTGGATGGCAGTGGCTTTGGTCGGACGAACTAACCAAAAGGACTTCCCAAGTATTCCCTTAGCCCTTGCTCGACAATCCGGTGGAAGGATACTCGCGAACAATTAACAAAAGGAAAAAAATAAACTTTGTTGCACCACTTATGTGGATTTGCTAATATTTCCAGCACATGGAATTGTACTTGGGAATGAACTAATCATCCCCTATTTATAAGAGGGAGGGTGGTCGAAAATTTAGTGATATTTCAATGTGGGAAAAGACTTTTCTTGGTCACCAAGAAATCTTGAATATATCTTCTATATTCTTTTTCCCATAATTAAAATATTCCACAAAAATCCCACCTCCTCTATTATGGATTATTTTTGAAAATTTGTGTACAAGAATCCAAGATTTGAATCTTCTTGAATTTATGAGATATTCTTGTATTTCAAGAAATACATATCTTCCATAATATCTTTTCAAGAAAATCAAGAAAATCTTTCTTGCCCACTATATTTTCAAAATTTCGAAATCTTCTACATAGATAACCAAGTGGGAGATTTCTTGAATTTAATGAGATAATCTTGTATTCCAAGAATACATATCTTCATTCCATAACAAAATTCAAAGAAAATCTTTCTCCCTCTTTTATCCATAATTTTCGAAAATTAGAGGAAATATAAGCAACAATATTTATTTTATTTTAATCACCTTTTCAATTATTGGACTATATGTTGGGCTACTCAGGGGGCCTTTAGGAGAATTAAGATTGGACCTTCTAATGGATCTTGAATATCTAATATTGAGCCACAATATAATTCAAGCCCATAAATATTAATTAATCCCACTACATAATTAATATTGCACCATCCATCTTAACTCATATTACAGTCAATATGACTCCCGGTCATTATTTCCCGTGTTTAAGATTATCTAGCCCATTAATTAATTCAAGCCACCGAAAATAGCTTTTCCGTTAATTAATATCTTTTGTCCTTGGTCGAGGAACGGTTCAACATTATTATCCATACCGAAAACTAATTCCACTTGCAAGATTTAGTATGATAAAACTTATGAACCTCCCAAGGGGCAAATCAAGCAAGCGTGATTGCACGATTCTTTCTTCAGATAAATCTTAGCAATCACATGTGACCATAATATTGCCCAAGATAAAAAGTATTGAATCTCTCTGCGATTCGCTACCCATGATAAGTCAAAGCAATAGTTACCAATCCCACGTGATCCTATTTAAGGGATTTGAAGGTTAAAAAACAACGAACCACTCGAGGTCTAATTCTTCCTTGTTCGATTCTCAAGAATTTATCCTCCCCAGAGGGTCCTATTCAAATCGATCACCATGCACTAGTGTAATCTCTTGGTCAAGACAAAACCAATCCCGAGCCTTTACCTCAACCTTTTCGCGATGGTTGTTCATTTCCATCTAGGTCGTGAATCGCGTGACTTATAGTTACAAGGGGATATTAATTTAATCTTTTGTGATCCGGTATCACTAAATTAACTACTGATGTAACACGCATTTAATTATTGAACAGTTATGCAAGAAATATATATAACATTCAATCATATTTAAAGCATCGATGATAAACAATTTATTTTCAAGAATAAGCCTTGAAATTCGGTTTGATTATACAAAGTAAAAAGCATACTTTTCAAGATAATCCCAACAAAGTCATTGTCCGATGGCTTAAAATCTTGACTTCATGTATATAACGACTTCCGCACCAAATGCCAAAAGAAAAGGGTTTTCGCGATTGATGTTACGAAAGTAGTTCGATAGGGCCCATAATATTTGAACAACTCTTGAAATTTATCCTCCCCCATTGGAATTATCAAGTCCGCCTTAAGAGTATGCTTGATAATTTTATTGACACTTTTTACTTGTCCGCTTTGATTGGGGGGTATCTGAGTAGAGTAATGTTTTTTATGCCCCAAATGAGCACAATTTTATCGAATTCACCTCCATTGAATGTTTGCCATTAATGATTACCAATGATTGGGAAGCCCAAACGATGATATTTTTCCAAACAAAGTTCCACATTCTTTGTTCAAGAAGCTTTAACAATGACCTCGCTTCCCCATTTAGTGTAGTAATCAACGGCAAACACAACATATTTTACTCCCGATGTGCCCAGAGGGAAATGGGCCGATCAAATTGATTCCCCATTTAGCAAATGGTCACGGGTCAGAACCCACACCGGTTCTTGGTGGGCTATGGATAAGTGGGGCATGTACTTTTTTTTTGTGACACGCTACGAGCATACGCGAGCAAATCTTTTTTGAGGGTCGGCCAGTAGTAACCTTGTCTGATAATTTTATGTGCCAGGACAAGCCCACCTGTATGGTTTCCGCATACTCCATCATGAATCTGTTCAAGAATTATATGACCTCTTCGGGAGTAATACACTTCAATAATGGAAGTGAGAAACTTCTTTTTTGTATAAATGCTCGCCTAAGATAGTATAACGAAAGCGACTTTGTAATCCGAGGCGCAGTAGTTTGTGCTTTATTTTTCGTGGAGAAGTCCTTTTTGTAAGTAACTTAAAATTGAGTCATCTAGGTTTCTTGCTTCTTTATCACGTGGGCGACCATAACTCTGGGAATTGATGGCGAACAAGTTGTGACAACCACAATGTCCGTCGTGCTCGTCACTCCTTCTGATGTTGCCAAATGTGCCAAGGCATCAGCGAACGAATTATCCAATCGTGGTAATTATTCTATGTAAACTTGTTCGAATTGTTCAAGCAACCCTTTGCTAGTTCTTGCGATATTGGTCATCTGCTCGCCTCGGACCTCGTGACTCGCCTAATACTTGATATAACGATTATTTGAGAATCGCCAGAATCATCATCCTCTGAATTCCCATTGTCATAGCCATGTGTAGTCCAAATGATCAAAGCTTCATACTCACCATTATTCGTGGGTCGGAAATCAAAACGGATGGCCGTTGAAAGTTTGTCGAGTTGAAATTTGATGAGAACCACGCTTTGCTCAACTCTTGAACTTGTTGATGAGCCGTCTACATACATATGCCATGGTTGGTCGATACCTCTTTCGGGCATTTGTGGATATGTCAACTCAACCATGAAATCGGCCATAGCCTGACCCTTCATTGTTGTTCATGGTGCGAACGTAATGCCAAATTGGCCTAACTCCACCGCCCACTTGAGTAATCTGCCCGCAGCGTCTGGTCGGTGGAGAACTTGTCGCAATGGGAAAGTGGTTAATACCTCGACTGAGTGATCGAAAAAGTATGGTCTCAGTTTTCGAACACTCATAACGAGAGCATATGCAAGTTTTTCTAGGGGAGGGTACCGGAGCTCGACTTCTTTGAGCACCTGACTTTCATAATAAATAGGCAAGTGTGTTGCTCCCTCTACTCAAACGAGCACATCGCTAATTGCATGCTCGGATGCAGCAAGATACAGATAAAGTTGTTCGCCTGGAACAGGCTTATACAATGTTCGAGTATCTGCAAGGTATTGCTTCAATGACTCGAATGCGTTTTGGCAATACTCTGTCCATTGGAATTTCCCTTTCTTTAATGCATCAAAGAAAGGTTTGCATTTGTCCCCAGTTCGTGATATAAATCGATTTATAGAAGCCAAACATCCAGTTAATTTTTGGACTTCTTTCACACTCCTGGGGACCTGCATGTCGAGCATGGCTTGAATCTTTGATGGGTTCGCTTCAATTCCCCGTTGACTGACCATATGTCCTAGGAATTTTCCCTAGTGAACCCCAAAGCTGCATTTTTTGGATTTAGCTTCATATTGTACTCCCTGAGAATATCAAACGTTTGTGCGAGATGGGTGATGTGGTCATTCTTGTGTTCGCTTTTTACCACAATGTCATCAATGTACACCTCAACTGTTCGACCTATGTGCTCGTCAAACATTTTGTTCACCAAGCGTTGATACGTTGCTCCGGCATTCTTTAATCCGAATGGCATGCGTTGCCAACAATACATATTCTTTTCACTGCAGAAAGTTGTACTCTTTTGATCGTCCGGATGCATGGGTATTTGGTGATAGCCAGCAAATGCATCCATGAAAGTCATGAGCTCATGTCCTGCTGTGTTATCGACCAAATAATCGATATGTGGCATCGGGAAATTATCTTTCGGGCATGCCTTGTTTAAATCAGTGAAATCTATGCATAATCTCCAAGTTCCGTTAGACTTGCAGAAGAGCACAGGGTTCACAAGCCATCTTGGGCATTTTACTTCTCGAATCAGTTTATTATCGAGCAATTTATTGATTTCACTATCCATAGCTGCATACTTCTCCGGACTGAACTTTCTGCGCTTATGGATTACTGGAGTTCGTGTTGGATCGAGGTTAAGAGAGTGACATGCATGTTTAGGATCAATGCCAACCATGTCCTCGTGTGACCAAGCGAACACATCCAAGTTTGCCTGAAGATATGCGATCATTTCTGTTTGGAATGGTTTCGGTAATTCCAAACCAATGAATACTTCTATTTCTGGTCTTTTCGGGTCGATATTGAAACACTCCAATTGTTCAACAGGCGTTGCTCGCTTTCTTTTTTGCTTCCACCGAGGATCTTCGATCGACCCCCGGTGTTCGTCAACTACCTCCATAGGATCAAAACCTATACGAGGTTTTAGATCCGACAACTCATTTGGTAGATCAATGTTCATTAGATTTGGGAGATATGGGACATGAGTTACCATCCCGGATTTTGTGTTCGCGCGTGGAGGTGTGCTCGCCCGAGAAGGTGTAAGCGTTCTCGGCATTTGTTCGCCTGTTGGCTTGATTCCCCGAGCTCCCATGTTTGCTCCATCATGTTAATGGTATTTTGCTTTTCTGGCGCGCATGACAACAAACAATCTCGAGCTTTTTTCTGGTCGCCTTTTACGCTACCCGTTCCCTCTTGAGTTGGAAATTTAACACAGTAGTAATAAGTTGAACAGGCATCTTTAAATTCCTGAATAAACGGGCGACCTAGAAACCCATTATAAGTAGACAAAACATCGACGATTACAAAGTCTAGCATTCTAGTTCGTCGGATCTCCGGATTTAAAGTTGACTCTAGCTCGACTCCTAACCTGATCATACCATAGGGTCGGGTTACAGATTCTCTGAAACCCATGATGGTGTGATCACATGGTTCTATATAACTACTCAGGTCCCCAACTTGCTTCTCCATTTGGTGCAGAGTGTTGACGAACAAAATGTTCGCATATGCTCAGGTATCGACCAGGAGGCGATGCACCTTCAAACCGAGAAGACGAGCACTGATGGTTAGAGAGTCATTGTGGGGGGTGATTATACCGTCGAGATCGTATTCCGAGAAGATGATTTGGTGAGAGGGTGGCGTGCTAGCTGATGTGCTCACCACCTTCACCTGGTGGATGCTTTGCATGGCACGCATCTCCATTTTCTTTCGTCTGTTCGATAATGTCGGTGCCTGATAGCATCCACCCACTGGACCATAATCAGGACGAATCATGTTGATTTCTTGACTTTCTCAACCTCTACCCATAGTAGGAGCCCCTCTTTTAGGTAATTCTAACCTCTTACGGGATTCCTCAGGATCACTGTCAGATGTTTTCTTCAAATTTTCGCTTACCCTCACGATCTCGCTTTTTTACGTTCGAATCTCTGTTAATCAAACTTTTTTAGGAATTGCGTGAGACGGTTCTCTTCATATAACTTCAAAAGTTGACGAAGTAAATCGCGAAAATCTTCGGTATTATGTCCGATGTACTCGTGATAATTACAATATTTGGAAGCATTAAGCCGATTTTTATCCATTATGATTCTTCGTGGCTTATCCAACATGTCCCGATCTTTGATTTGATTAAAATTTGTTTATGCTGAAACGCCCAGAAGACTTCGTAGGGCGTTTGCTTCTGCTCTTTCTTTGAATGGTTTGAAAGACCCTGGGGGTTTATAGCCCCCCCTCATTCATTACTTTTTTACCAAAAACCTTTTTTGTTGTTGTTTCCTGACCCAATCGTGATTGGGCAAGCAGATTCTGCATGGCTATAATCTTGGCTGCTCGCTCTCGGAATTTGGAATATGTGTTCGGCCAATCCTGATGCATGGCTTTCCACATATCCGTATTCAGGGTCAAGCCTCCGACCACCATGAGGATCTTGGCATCCTCTTTAACTGGGGCTCCATCGTACAAACATTTATTAAATATTCCGATGTATGCTCGATCTAACTCACCCTTTAGCTGGGAAAAATGTGCCAACCTTTGTTTTGGTGCTGGGCGAGCACACATGGATGAGAAATGGGACAGGAATTTATGTCCCAGTTGGGCGAAAAAAAAGTGATGGACGCAAATGGGCGAGTAAAACCATCTGTGGGCACGGTGCGCCCAACGTCATGGGAATGATCGAATCTAGCGTCGGCGTCGGTGGCGCCATGGTGATCATAAAGTCCGAGTATTCTTGAGATGGACATGTGGGTCGGACTTCGACGCCGAACATAAAGGATTGGTGGTCGGATCTTTGCCACTTTATCTTGTATTTCGGCTGCCATGATCGCTGGTGTTAGTGGCGAGCAGGGCATTGTGCTCGCCCGAGGAAGTACTTTCGTTGCGGCCAGGTCGGCCTGTAAGCCTTCGATTGCTTTTTGTATTTCTACAAATTTCGTGGAACTGACAGATTTGGATCGGGGTTGTGTCCCATCATGAGGACCCAGAGGGTCATGCTCGTGATGGGGCAGTCCCTTTCCAAACTCGTCCTTGACTACCCAATCGATGATGGATAGACAATTTAGTTCCAACCGATTTTTTTGTTCGGGATCGAGCGATCATGAGGATCCGAGGAGCGGCATGTTCGACTACCGTTTCTTCCGGGATCCTATCGCCTATGATTGCCGATTCGATCTTTAGTGGAGAGCCTCAAACATCCAAACGCTGATGGTCTAGACCCTTGAGGCTGCTCGTCATCCAACATATCATCAGCCTTTTTGTCAGTCCACTTCCGTGCAGCTTTCAATTTAACTTGCTCGCTTCTCGTGTATCGAAGTCGATCATCATCATCTTGAACTTTCAATTTGGCCAACTCTTTTTCGGTCCTCTCTTTTCGTGGCTCGCAACAAGAAAAGTGATGACCTTTTGTTATGGCATGGGATCGTTAGCAATATCTTCAAGATTGATGGTTTCCATTATCTCGATCTTTGTGAGGCCGATGTTGAGCCTCTTTTCCGTCGTGAGGTCAGGCCTGTCAAACCTCTCTGGTTCGAAAGTATTCCTAGATTGAGGCATTATATTTCTTTTTTTCCTTTTCATTATCTATGGGATTGTGTATGAGTTGGTTTTTTGTACCCTCCTTCTAGCGCCAGTTGTTGCGAGTCGTTTTATATGGAGAATATTATGTGGCTAATTTGATAACAACTCACAAACAAAATAAGTACGTGTACTATATATGGTAAATAACAGAAATTGTTGACCCGGTTAAATGCTGAATGACTACTGGGGGCATGCCAAGCCGTGGATGTTGTATTGCGAGATTTACATACACAGTACAACATACTTTTCATGAGATGAACTTCTATGAAAGAAGATGATTTGGAGAGTAAGTGTGTGAGTGCTAGGGATTTTTCTCAACGTATGAGAGTACTTGGCTATTTTTCTGAGCTAAACCACTCTGAAAAATTTTGTGAACTCTGGAATTTTTCTGAACCCTTCTCTTGTTCTTTTTTCTTCTATTTATAGTACTTTGACAAGCATGAGCTGGTTTGGCAAGCATGAGCTGGAGACTTTGTATCTTGTAAGAACTCATGTGATGCTGCCACGTTTTCAATTCCGTCTTCCTGGTTGACCTTTACATTTGCTTGTTCATAAGGCACTCTTTTGGTCGTCCAAATCATCTTTTGCTCGATTGATTCCCTGTTCGCCCTTTCGGACATATCAATTTTATACAGGAACATTGTCCTCATCGAGCATATCTGAGCTCTCAGGTTATCTGAGCCTTCAGGTTGTCTGAGCCTTCAGGTTGTCTGAGCCTTTAGGTTGTCTGAGCCTTCAGGTTGTCTGAGCCTTCAGGTTGTCTGAGCCCTCAGGTTATCTGAGCCTTCAGGTTGTCTGAGCCCTCAGGTTATCTGAGTCTTGAGTTACCGAACTTACTGAGTTAAGCTTTTTTCGATTTGACATCGACTCTCGTGTCACTTGACTCAGGCTATCTGATTTCTTCTTTCCTGATTTGATCAGCTTGACTGATCAGATCAACATCTCTTCAGGATCATCTCGAGAAAACATCAGGTCATTATGCGGTTGGTAAGCCGGCGTGCTTTCGACTTTGTTTGGCGAGTGAGTGGAGCCGACGAAAAACTTGCTTTCGTTCGAAACGGCCAAGCAAAATGAATGATGATGCTTGTTCGGTGAGTGGCGAACCGGCGAACAAACTTGCTTAGTCGGCGAGTGGCGAGCTGGCGAGCAAATATATTTGGTCGGCAAGCAGCGAGCACACTCGTCCATCGAGCATGATTATTTTAATAGTTGATTAATACACGTTTCCCTCCATCGTGTTCGATTAAATTGAGTAATTATATCGAACACAACAAATACTTTTTCATCTAAACAAGTAATACTTTTCTTTAAACAAGTTATACCTTTCTATCTAAACAAGTAATATTTTTTCTATTTAAACAAGTAATACTTTTTTATTTAAACAAGTAATAGTACTTTTCTATCTAAATAAGTAATACTTAGATAAAATTGAATTAATTTATAAGAATATTAAATATTATAGGTATTAATTTATAAGAATTAACAGTGATACAAGTTCGTAAGTGTAATATTATGAATTTAATATTATGAACAAGTTTTACATAAGGGTTTGTGTTAATCTCATTATATAAGACGAATATTAAAAATAAATAACACGAGAATTTAAAGAATAAAATATTTGAATTGTACATAAAAAGAATTTACAAAAACAAAAAAATAAAACAAAAAATACAAGCTTTACAAAAAAATAAAATTAATTCACTTGGAGAGAAAATTATGATGAACCGCCTCCAAGAACTTATTTGGACGAATGGCTCAAAACCGCTTCTCCAAAATGCTGCTTGCACAAATGGTTATGAACCCTATCTAAGCTTTTGATCTTGGACAACGGTTTTTTTAACCGTTTTTTTTTTTTTTTTAATAGAACCGCTCTCCAAAGGACCACTTGGAGAGCTATTCGAAAAAATGGTTGTCCAAGTGGAGCTCTCCAAGCTCAAATGTGTAGTAGTGAATGGGTTTTCTTGAGGGTATGATAGTCATCTTTATTATTAAAGTAGATAATTTTTTGTGGGTAAAAATAATGACATGAAATGTAATTTTGAGATACTGGGTGGGGATAATTGAAAAGAGTCTAATTATTTTTATTATTTTTTTTTATAAAAATGGGGTAAACAAGTTTGAGACATGCCATTTGGAAAAATGGGTAAATAAGTTTAGGACGGAAGGAGTATTATTTTAACAGTGATAATTTTTATTCATAACAATGATAATTTTTAAATATAATTGTGATATCGGTCATTTACCCAATTCACAATAGTGTTACCCAATATATATATTTTGGAACTATATACCGTTTTCTTGTGTAATTCATGTCTGACTCTTGTGCATATGTTTTTACAAGGATAGCCCAAAAGAGTCACACCAAGATAGAGATATTTAGCTCTGAAAAAATATGTTGAGTGACTATTCTGCGGAAAAAATATTGAGTGCCATTTTTTAAAATGAAAAATTGAGTGTGACATTTTGACAATTTTTCCCTTGTAATTATTCCTGCATCTGAATTCTGTTCACAAATTATTCCTACACCAATCCCTTGGAATTTCTATTCGATTTTTTTATCTTGCACTTTTGAATATTTTCTCTATAGTTTTTTTACAAATTTTAGAATTGATGAATGGTACTAATTATAGTTTTAGTAAAAAGGAACAAAATAGTAAGATAAACAATATTATTCTTGTGTATTATCAAGTAAATAATTAAATGATAATAATAATTTTTAAATGGGATCGGCTGCTGATTCGCAATCAAGCATGTGATTAGTTCTAACTTAAGGCCTTATATTAATACTTTCCGTTCACTTTAAGTGCGTTTTACTTCGGCGCTTTCATATTATTATTAAAAGTGGATTTACAAGAATAAATAGATCACAGACTTCTTATAAATGCATTTTTGAAGTGTAAGAATCGTATAAAAATAGAAACGTCTTATTATTTCAAACAAAAAATATGTAACTATGTTTCCGTATTAATTCAGATTTTTCTCAGATAAATAAATCGTGACTTTTTCAAAGATAACAAATCGCACGCTTTCTAAAAGAAAAGATTTGCAAGACCCCAAAGGCAAGATACAACCTAAATTTATTATTAATACTACTATTTTAATCTATAACTTTTTTCTTTACGAAGAAAAGGAATTAAGTTTCTTATAAGAGTAGATCTCGTTGGTGAAACCAATGAAACGAAATCACCCACGTTTTAATCTCTTTTTTTCAATGAATTTTGTAATTTTGCACGAAATTTGATTTTTTGTTCCTATTTGAGTCCAATAATAGTAGGGTCAATTATAGACGTTATTGACCAGTCTCCTTCGTTTCAAACTAATTAAATTATAATCAGTAGTAAATTAAAGTTGATATCTCAACTTCCTTCTTTTATTTAAAAAACTTAATATATGTAGTAGTCAGTAGGTTGATATTTGACTTAATTCAATATTAGAAGAGCGAACAATTTATCAGAAGTTCAAAATTTAAAACATATGAATTAAAATGTTAATTGCTTATGTTATGCTAAAAAAAAGTCGAGTTTTAGATCTTACCAAGATATTCAACTTTTATGTAGAATTGCTCATGTTCATGCTAAAAAAAAGGGGTCAAGTTTTAGAGCTTAATTACTAAAATTATTCAAGTTTAATTAAGTTAAAATGAGTTTTTTAGTATTTATTAGTGTAATTTAAAATTAATGCAACACTATTCACATATACGAAACTCTAGATTCTAAGAAAACATTTATTCTAGTTAATAAGACGCATATTGTATGTTATTCTTATATAGTTATAGGTAGTAGCATTACAATTACTAGTCTTGTTAACTTTTAAAATATATTATCTTATTCTAATAAGTACATTGTTCATAAGTTAATTAATAAGAATAGGTCATAGAAAACTTGGAATTCTAGATTTAAAAAATAACGTTAGTTTTATGACAAAGATTGCATGCATTTGATGCATAAATTAGTAATAAAAACTTATTATACTCCAATTTTCATAGTGCAAGTAGTAATAAAAACCAACCATAATTTTATATAGCTAGTGACATAATAAAAACCAACCATAATTTTATATAGCTTGTTTATGATGTATATAAACATATTTGGTATAAACAATATTTAATAAGATGAGTGAGATGCGTCCTACTCTTTCGTGCAAGTTCAATAAAGCCTTCAATTGCATGAAAGTTTAACTTGAGAATTAAGAATGCTGCACTTTGTGTGGGATCCACTAGACATATTTCATTTTGAGTGATTTTTAAGACAGTATCATAAAACTTTGTTAAAAACGTGATTAGCAGAGAGACAGAAGTGCATATCAATGATGATGTGTAACTATTTTGGAGGAAGGGAAGACAAAAATTCATATTAGAGTAAGACGGGTACAAACTAGCAGAAATCAACATTCTTTCCTCTTAAAATATTAAATAGTCAATATTTAAATTATGCTCCGTTTCATGAGACCGTTTCACATAAGTGTGCCTCTTGTGAGAAATATTCCGTCGTCTTCATGTCTCACGGAACTCCAATTTTTAGTCAGTTCTATTTTAAAAAACTCTTTTTTGTCAATAATTTAAAATTTATTCTTTTCTAGCCAAGAGAATTTTTTTTTACCAACTATACCCCATCACTCTTTTTTAAAAAGACCAGTTCTTAATGGTGGTACGAGCTTAAATAAAATGTGGCACATGGTGAATTAATGGTGGTACGAGCTTTAATAAAGTGTGGTACGAGTGAAAAAATGGTGGTACGAGGTGAATTAATGGTGGTACTGACTTAAATAAAATGTGACACATAGATTAATTGTGGTACGAGTTTGAATAAAGTGTGGTACGGGTGAAACAATGGTGGTACGAGCTTAAGTAAAATGTGGTACTAGGTGAATTAATTGTGGTACGAGCTTAAATAAAATGTGGTACGAGGTGAATTAATGGTGGTACGATCTCAATAGTATGTGATACGGGGTAAATTAATGATGATATACCCTTAATAAAGTGTGGTACGTGGTGAATTAATGATAGTACGAGTTTAATAAAATATTGTACAAGATGAATTAATGTTTGAATATGGTGTATTATAAGAGTGTTGACCGGATAAGGGAGGGGGAAAGTTGTTCTAATTTTTAGAAGAAAAATCCGCTGATATTTTTTTAAGAAGTCATTTGTTTTTTTCCTATTTTATTTAATTCTTTTAGTTAATTAAATAGGGATATAAGAGTCTAAATAATGACAAAAACTTGTATGCATTATTGCATACAAGTGATATGTTCAATTAGTTTTTTTTTTTCTCGGTCAGGAAAACCGGGTTTTAGGGCAGATTGTTGGTGGGCAATGGGCTTCTTCATCTTCTTCCTCGCTCGCGCAGCCGAACGCGGTCAGATTTCCTCTTCTTCATCTTCTCTTCTGGCGAATCTCATGAGCTTTCTTCTTCCTCGTTCGTGCCCTAATTTTCTTTTTTCGCTCCGATTACTAGATGAAATAATGTTGTTCAATTTGAATTTTGGTATGAATTATGCGAGAAGAAGAGAGAATATGTGTGTGGTGTTTGGATTACCCTTAAAAAAGTGTGTGATAAAATTCAGATCCTTCTGCACACTTTTCACGCAGTTCTGTAAATCTGTTATTTTGAACTGAAGATTTTTTTCGCGTCTATACTGGTTTTTGTTCATGTAGTAACATTATTTTGCTCATATGGTAACACTCTTTTTGTTCATGTAGTAACACATCAAGTTGTTCTTTAAATCTGTAATTTTGGACTGTAAATTTCTTTTCGCGCTTGTACTGGTTTTATTCATGTGGTAACACGTCTTCATATAGTAACACTTTTTGTTCATGTAGTAACACATGTTTTTTTAGTAATATGTAACACTATTCATATATCGTCGTAATACAATGTGAATACTCATGTGTTACCATATGAACAATAATGTGTTACCATGAATGTTTATGTGTTACGATATGTTTAATTACGTGTTACGTAAAATATGAAATTTTTCAATATAACAATGTAGTAACACTTGTACATAAATGTAGTAACACGCAAAAATTTGACAAAAAAAATATTTTAAAAAAATATTTTTTCAATATAACAATGTAGTAACACTCATATATAAACATAGTAACACAAAAAAAATATTTAAAAAAAATATTTTTTCAATATAACAATGTAGTAACACTCATATATAGACATAGTAACACACTAAAAAAAATTTAAAAAAATTATGTGTTCAGTAGGAATCGAACCTGCGACCAAACACATTAAGAGAAGACATAAACCACTGGGCTACAACACACAATCAATAATGATATGCATCTATTAATATAATCCACCATGTTCGCCCAATCCACAACCTGCCCGCGCTCGCATGACCCGACCCGACCCGTGCGGCTAACCCGCAAATTTCAGCCTAAATTACTTTAATTATGATGTATTGCATATATTCATAGTATGCAATATTTCACAAGATAGTTTCTCCTAAATAATAGTTCTCTTGGCTAAAAAAAAACAAATTAAAATTTAATGACATAAAGAATATTTATTTTTATATTGGGCTATTTATAACTTTACCCAAAGGTAATTTATGGGTGAAAAAGGTAATTTTATCAAAAAAGTGTAAATAAAAAGGGTGGTCCATGAAAAAATGCTTAAAAAGAAGCCAGAAGTTAATTGCTTGGCCAAATCAGATTATAAGGCTTAAAACAACGGTTGCAAATATATTTGAAGTGATTTTTTTTAAATGATTTTACATCATCACACAAACAAGCACTTAGCATGTTTGCGATGATACGATATAGTATTATTTTTAGGCAAAGTATAGTGTGAACAAGTTTTACGGTAAAATTGGTTAAGAAATGTGACTTATATTACTAAAGAGTGTGAATTTTTACTATAAAGTGTGTGACTTTTTACTATAAAGTGTATTACTCATAAAAATGAAGGGCGTGACTTATATTATAGCAAAGAGTGTCGTAGTGATAACTGAAGTGTGTGACTTATATTACTAAAGGGTGTGACTTATATTACTAAAATGTATGTCTATAAAAAAAATCAATTTTACAGTGAACAAATTTCACAGCATACCAACTCTTTTTTTAATTATTATTATAAAATGCTAACATGATCCTGTAATTTAGAATTATTTTCCAACCCTTAATTTTCCAAAAAGTAAAAAAATCCACTAATTTAGGAGGGTAGATATTTGTAGTTCTGCACTATTTTTTTCTACAACGTCACAGCTTAATTTAAATCAAACTTTAATTGTTTGAATTTTCTTTCGAAAAAAAAATTGTTTGAATTTTGAAACAAGTTAATTATACTTATCTTTTATTAACACTTCTCTTTTACCCATTATTTTGACTGATCAGAGATGTAAAATCAACTACTTAATCTGATATTGTTTGTTGTTTTATTAATAGGCGGAGTTTCCAAATAAATGTTTGCCCAATTTCACTAATATTATGAACTATTAAGGGCAAAAATTTGTATACCAATTACACTGTGTATTGTATTTTACTAAAAAAATATTAATAATTTTACTATAAAATGATAATTGTATATCAATAAGGTGCTATATGCCTATATCTTCACGAGTTTTATTAATGGAAGCACCAAAAAGAAAAAAAAAACATTTTAAATGATCTGATACAATTTTGTTGGAAGTAAAACAAAATGTTATCAAGTAATATTATTTAATAAAAAGTTGAAAACAGGTGATACTGTTTGATAAAAATAAATAATGCTCGTACAATTTAGAAAAATATGTGATATAGTTAAAAAAAAGAGTAGGTCTCATATGCACATGGGTGCACCGTGCACTTATAGTGCATTTTAGAAACGTGCAACTATACAAAACAGAAACATGCAACTATTCCAAACAGAAGCATACAACTATATTCTCATATTAATAATTGCATTTTTCTGTGTAAATAAATCACTTTTCAGCATTACAAGTTACACGCTTAAAAAAATCTTGCTGAATGATATGCAGTCCCAACAAGATGCATACAAAGACTAAAAAAAAAAAAATAAATTCTATCGTGAACATATTGAGTAGGATCATGATACTATAAAAATAAGAGTAGGTCTAGTGTGAAAATTTTCATATATAAAAATCTATAAAATTGTCCTAAATCAACCATCTACACCCTAAATACTAAATAATGAACCCTAAATTATGATATATTCGGGCCGGGTGAACCATAAACCACTTGGACCGAGTGAATCATGAACCACTCAATTTTATCTTACCTTCACCAATTATAGAATTTGATTGTAAAATTAAAGTTTTTTCATGTGTAATTACTTTGTCTAAAAATAATCACAGGTAATCAAAATGGATTGAGAATTAATATTATTATTAATTTAAAATTTTAGTCAAAATCATATCCAGATAGATAATATAATCAATAATCAAATGCTCTAAATCAAGCGCGAGAGAATTAGCCGTTACAGAGAGCGTCCCAAGTCCAAACCTCAACGTTCGGCTATTTCCCCCTTCATACTCACCTCAAAATCCCCCAAATTTTCACATTGTAGTTCCAAATCTCTCAGTTTCTCTCTCTAAATAAGCATTTCTCGCCGCAGATTCTAGGGTGAACGCCATGGAAACGAGTTCGAAGTTTGGTGGAGCAGTAGTTACTCAAACGAAAGAGAGAGCGGCGCGTTCAAATCGAGCGAAATTCAACGAAAAGCTGACGTGTTCCGAGAATTTGGATCCAAATGTGTTGAATCCTGCGTCGAATCTCTGCAATTTACCGCCGATCGTCAAGTTTGGAAACATAGATAAGAAATTCGGTTCGAGGAGAGGTAGTGTAAACCACGTGACTTGTCACTCGCCGAAGAAGAAGATGCGAGAGAGGAAATTTGTCGTCGCGAAGAAGAAATTCAGGAAGGAGGAAGGGGATTCTTCAGCCTCTGTTGCAGCTTGTGAGAAATGTAAGCAGTTGAATGGGAAATCCAAGTGTTTGTGTGTGGCTTATGAGAGTCTTAGGGCTTCTCATGAGGATTTTTACAACAATCGCGCCGAAATAGGCGACGAGGTTGATTGGGCAAGGGAGTGTAATGATGGAGAAAAGGAGAGTAGTAATGATCCATATGAGAGTAATATTGAAAATGATGAATTAGGGTTGAAAAGGAGAAGGGATAGGCTAATGGAAGAAGCAAGAGAGAGTGTTCCTGAATCAGGTTTTGGAAGAGTGATGCATTTGGTAAAGGCTTTTGAGAAACTCCGAATGATAACAAAATCCGGCGAATCTGAAGAAAAAGCTGCAGATGAAGCAAAGAGTGATAAGAAGGTGATAAAATGGGCGTTGCCTGGACTTCAGCAACCTCCTAAGTTGCTTACATCAGAGAGCTTAGGTCTGAATCCCAGCCGTTCTCGTTCGTCCGGTTGCAGCAGCCATGGAAGGTTAGTGAGAAAACTAGAGGCTAATGTATTTGAATGATGATGTAAATTGGTAACTATGTGTTTATAATTTGTTTTGTTTGTTTTGTTCCGACTCTAATTTAATTTTGTGATTATTAAGCTTCAGCATTTCAACAAGAACTTCTGCTGGTGGTGAACAACAGAGGAGGCGAAGTGTGAGAATTGTTAACTGCATTTCTCTTTATTAGAAATTATTGTTTCCACATTACATAAACGATCTCATATATGTTTATAACTGCAGAGCAATGGATCATTTGGAACAGTTCACAGACGACGCTGGAAACGAGAGCAGAAGAAAACAACCTCTCAAAAGCCTTTCATGCTCACCACAGAGGTTTGTCTTATGCAAATCTAGTTCTTGTGTATGTCGGCAGTGTTAGATTGATTTTGGGCAATCCAATCCAGAGTGTTTGTTGTGTGTGGATTAATGTGATTGAAATATAGCTATAGAGTTGAGATTTTTTTAATTGAAAGATTGATATTATATACTTAAATGGAAAGGTAACAGGCATTGTAGCCTCTTGTCGATTGGGAGAAAGGAACGCGAATCGTACATACAATCAAATTTACTAAAACGCTTTGTCTTTTGTTTATGTTTTTTGAAAATCAAAATAGTTAGAGCTTAAAAAAGAAACACTAATGGCTTAGCTGACGGGTGACATTAGCCCGAAAACCTTCATTTGAAGCCTTTAAGAGGATTGAAACATCTTAGGATTTCCTAAGATTTTCCATCTAAACAGATGTACAATCCAGGAAATCATTGGTACAGTGATTAAGAGAGTCAGGAAAGATGCTAATTCATCATAGATTTGTTAATGAGTTAGTTTTAGTAGTTAAGTCGTAAAGATGATCTCCTATAGGCTATAGGATCAAAGGGGCGAATTTAGTTCAATGACATTCTCTACTGATTAAAAACTGTGAGGCTCTATGTGATTCGTAATGACTTGGATGCTGGCTTGACAGAAAACTCATTAATTTCTTGACATCCTGGATAAGTACCAAAGAAGCCACAATTTTGATGCTTTGGTTTCTGTATCTCTTATGAAATTAATATGATTTTTTTTGCCAACCAATCTTACTGCAGCAAAGAGGAAGACGCAAGGAGGAAGAATTGATGAAGAATCTACAAAAAGAATTGAAGGAGAAGGAAAAATATCGGATACATATTGCTCAAGGTATTCCAAGGACAACAAACGAACCTGAGGTAAATTGCATTAACTTAGTAAAATAAAAATTTCCCTGTAACTGCTCTAAAAAAGAAACTTTTTTCTTTTTCATCCATTCTTTTATGTGTCATCACGGATATCTTATAAGTTATTCATTTCCCGTAACTGCTATTTGAAGTTTTGGCTTTGTCGATTATGGACTATACAATCTGCTTGCGTGCAACTTCAGTCATGCTGGTTGTGTTTTACATTATAATTTTCATAGAATTTCTCTCACGGTCATTATGTTTCTCATGGCAGTATACCTTTATCAACTTTCATGTTTGGAACCATAATTGGGTTCTTTTTCAACTATTAGTACTATGTTTGGAATCAGATCTATATGATGCCTGATTTTCATGTTGCGGTATCCCTTTTGTAATTGCACATGACAATTGATTGTTAAAAAGTTTAGTCATTTTACTTAAATTTCAATTTTATTATATTCCTGTAAGCATGTGATGTGAAACTAGACTCTGGAAAGTTAAACATCAAATCTTATTTTAGCAATTATAAATTTGAGCATGCAGATTAAACTTTAAACAAGAAGAAACAAAAGTTCAACTTGTTTAATTTTCTGTAAGGATCTGATACTCTATGGCAGTAGCTATTTGTTTCTTGAAAATGTATATGATGTCAATTTCCTTTCTTACATCACCATTGAACATAAACCTTATTTCAAAAGCTATGAAGGTGGCATAACTTGTTAAGATGGATACTTTAACAACCCAATATTTATTATAGCAAAGAACTTGTTAAAGAAATAGTAATTTGGTTTTGTGGTGTGTCAGATCCCCCTGAAGCCTCCAGTTAAGGAAATCACAAAACCTGTCAATCTCGTATTGAACAGTGATACAAGAGCTCTGGAGCGAGCTGAATTTGATCATCAGGTATGTATAGCCTGCTCTTGTTAAAAAATCCCATTAAATTCCATTTCTCATGAAATATTAATAAACTGAATCTTCAAAGTTCCAATTAATAACAATTCTGATGCTTGCCAATTACCATAACAAAGAAAGGTCTTATTGTTTACACGATGACACTATGTTATTTTCATGTGAGTACCTAAATCACTGACTTCATTAATTCATCTTAGATATTATACACATTAATTAGGCCTTATGCTGCAGTTTTACATAAAAAAATTATCTCAACACATCCTCTCCATGATACATGGACTTAATATGGGTGGAAAACAGGAGAAAATAACATTTATGTTAAAATCTTCCCATCCATAATTTTCTTTGTTCTTATTATGTTTACAATTGAGACAAGAAATGAATTTGTACACAGAATTTTCCAAATTTATAACCCATTTTTACATAGATTTTAAAAAATATATAGAGCATAGTGATTTCTACCATTGCAAGCAATCACTTGTGAATACACAAGTGTCTTTCAAACTTCTCCTGTGCTTTCGAAGCTTTCCCTTTAGCACACACAAGTATTTGGTATTCTTTTCCCTTTTCTCCCTATTATATCACCATTTCTCTATGTTATTAGGTGGCCAGGAAAATGAACCTACTTGAAAACCACCGGGCAGAAATGGAGAGACAAGAAAGGGTAAAACTGCAATTCAGAACTCAAATCAACACTCTTATTCAATTCTGCATTCTTCTTTAATCACATGTTTTCTTTTCTGCAGCTAGCAGAAGAAGAAGAAATCAAGAGAATGAGGAAGGAGCTCGTCCCAAAGGCACTACCGATGTCATTTTTTGACAGACCCTTCATTCCCAGAAGGTAAACCTCATACTTCTGCATGCAAAACTAAGAGCCCGTTTTAACTTATTTTAAACATTTTTTAAGCTCTAATATCTTATAATTTATTTTAGATCTGATAAACATATTTTTTTACCAGAAGGCTAAGCTCCTAAACCGGTTATAAGTTGTATAAAGGAGTTTAATAAGCTCAGTCAAACATGCTCTAAGTTAGGCTGCATTATTTAATAAATGTGAAAATTTATTCTGTATTCGGTTCGATCAGGTCTATGAAGCTCCCAACTATACCAAAAGAACCGAAATTTCATCCGCGTCAAAATAAGAGGATCAAATGTTGCATGTCTTTGGATGAGTTGTGTACACAACTGGAGTGAATGACTCAATCTTGGTAATGCTTTCATCCTATCCTTTTATAACTTTTACCCTTTGGGAGCCCTTTGGGAGTTTGCAATTGCTTTTGGAGGAGAGGTGGAATTTGCAATTTTTTGTACAGAAAGGAAAGGCATGTGTATTGTTATCCTCTGTCTTAGTTCGTAGCATCCAGATTTCTCAGTTTTGGTTATTTCAGTTTGATAAGTCTCTTGTACATGAGTTGTAAGGTGCAATTGCACACAACAAATATTCTTCGGTAAAAATGGCTAATTGTTCAGTGACAACAATTAATACTGTTCAGTGAAAGCCAACTAATACCACTTAAAAATGCATTTGAATTGCACGGTGCACTTGATGCATACAAGCTTTATATTCTACTCCCTTACTTTCATATTCCATATCGTTTCAAAAGTGAAATTTTGTTTAATTATTTATCGTTTAGCCATTTCTCCTCATTTCTTCCATATTGACTCATCTGTATCCTTAAAATAATCTCTTATTTAAATTAATTAAGGATATATCTCAATATATATAAGGTTGACCGATGGCAAATATGTCAAAAACTTATGCTTAATTTTATAGCAATTCTTTAAAATGTTGGGTTTATTTTGTATTTTTTTAACACTTTGATACAACAGTTGGATTGTCTAACTGGTGCCTTTTTCTTCCGAGGCGGATCACATGAAAAAAGATCAAAAGGTATTAGTTTGTACGATTAGTTGTATCGGTTCATATGACAAAAAATGTTATTACGTGTGCATTGGAAAAATGCTAATATTATTTAGCCAACAAAGTTCATTGGAAAATTTCTCTTTCGTCATTTTAAAATAGAGAGGGTGTGCCATTTGCCTTTGGTGAGGTTGATAAATCTATACAAAAAACATAAATTTTCTTTTGTACAAAACTCTCTCGCGCATGTTATATAAAAATATGAAGAAAATCTTTTTTTTGATTTCATTTGTACTCATCGTTTCCCCTTCAAATATGCACAAAACTCTCTCGCGAATGTTATATAAAAATATGAAGAAAATCTTTTTTTGGTTTCTTTTGTACTCATCGTTTCCCCTTCAAATAGTTTTTTTTTTTCCATTTTCAGGTGGCTCCTGTTATGTTGTCTTGAAGATGGCACGAATCCTTTCAATCCGGTACCAACGGGTATCATACCCCCCAAAACAACGTTCTCTTTCAGGCTTTTCAACCAATCGATTCGACCCCGGAGAGGCTCTTTTGCTAAAACTCGAGCAGTTTCTTGAAAACTCGCCTCAGATATGAAACTTTGAGTATTGAGAGATGCTCTTGTTATTCCCAATAAGAGGACTCGATAAAAAACCGCTTCTTCCAAGGCACGCCCCATTCGTTCCGCACACACCAATCCAATTAGTTCTCATGCGAAAAAACATTAGACATCCCATCTTCTGAAATCAAGACCTTTGATGTTATTTGACGTACAATAATTTCTATATGCCTATTATGAATCTGCACCCCCTGGGATCGATAAACCTTTTGGATCTTATTAACCAAAGAGATACGACTTTGCACTATAGTTAGCTCAGCACCAATCAAGAATGCCCATGGCATTCCAAGAATTCTTGTTATACGTTCGTTCCAACCCTCAATCCTCTTTTCTAGATTCATCTATATTGAATCAATCGAACGCACTTCTAACACCTGTTCTACTTTTGGAAGCCCTTGGGTTATATCACCAGATCTCGATTTTTCATATATAAATGTAATTAAAGTATCTCCTTCGTACAGGATTTCCCCATAATGGCCATGAACAGTTGCTCCCGGAGTGGCCAAATAAGTCTTAGCTGATCGTATTACTACAGAGTCAACTTGGACAAGTATAACTTGACCCGATTTTAGGTGTGCGCGTTTTTGGCTATACATATATTTTCACAAATAAACTGCCCAAGACTCATTATTGTAGATGTTTCTTGACAATAATTGGGATGGAGAAAATACAAATTCAAATTGAAAATAATGTTACTCCGCGAACCGGGGTTATAAATTTTCTCTTTTTCAACGATTAAATAATATTTCAAATTAATTACTTGAAAGGTCTGTTTTAAATTGTCAAGTTGCAAATAGTTATTTACCAAGATCTGATTATGATTATGAGTTATTAAATGGTAAAATGAATAAACATTAGCAATTCGAATTAGAGGGACTGTTCCTAAAGGCCCCGACGAATTCTTAATTGGAATTACAAGATCTTTTGTAATGTTAATTGATTCTTTTATCCCATTGTGTATCACATTGTGATTGTGATATTTTACATCGTTGAATGGAACCATTCGAAAATAATTGGATGATGACAAAATTATCAACGATTGGAATCCCGCATTTCTATTCAACAACGTATGAATAGTTGTTTTATTTTGATTAAGGGGTTGTTGAATTATTGCCTTGGAAGAAATAGAAGAAAATGGATTTATTTTGGTGCAATCTGATCCATTCTCCGAGAACAATCCTGAACCCGAGGGATCATTCCTTTTTCCCATATATGAAAAAGTGGATTTCAGCAAGTCGATTCTTAATAAATGTCGAATCAAACCATTTACCCTTATTTCAACCAAGGAAGCACGGGCTTCTTGACTATAACTTTTTTTGTCTTGGTCCCAATTCAATACTAAACAAGTCTGAATTAATTGAATATTTGTATCAGAAATTCCTCGAATTGGTTTCCCATTTCCATAAAGAATATAATTGACAACTCGAAGTTTCACATTATCCCTTTCCTGCAACAAATCCGGGGGGAAAAGTGTTCCTAAAGTTATACCGTCCGTTATTTCATATGTGACGACAAGACGAACCAAAACAAAATACTTTTTCTTACTAGGTGTGATCCGTTGAACATAGATCCAATTTTCGCATTTTTTCAATTTCTTAGAATTTCTTTTTCCTGTTCTTAGTGGTATCAAAACGCCGCTATGTCAGAATATTTTATCTGTCTCGCCGGGAAAGTGGATATCTCCAGAAAATATTTTAAGTTCAATTCTTTTTTTTTCTCTCCACTCGAACCAACCCGGCTACACGGCTTCTTATATTTAAAGTAATTTGTGTATCTACCCCAATGATACTATTGTTCCGTGCCATTATGGAAGAAGATCCGGGTAATATATGCACTTCCTCGGGAATGAAAAAAAACCGGAGTTTAATAAATCTCTCTTTCGTTTAATTTAATTTATCTATATTTTTTATTAGTTGTAATAATTTTTCATTGTCTTTTTTATTAATCTTTTAGTTTAACGAATTAGTCCAAACAAAAATTTCAATTACATACTTTAATGTAACACAAGAAGGATATACATTTTTATTAGACAAGGAGGGTATACATTTTTTTTAGAAAAATGATGATGTATTGTGTATTTTGGAACACAGAGTGTTTTTTGCTTTTTACACCATAAGATACTTGATCATGTTGAAAGGAAATTTGATACTACTAAATTAAATAAAGAGATTCATTACATTTCCCCACTCAAATCCAACAACATTTTATCAAAACTTAGTCAAAGAAATTTAATTATGATTGTTAGAGTGTGTTCGTCCTAATAAATCCAATTATTTTAAACAACATGATATATTTTGAAATCCATAAAAAAAAATATTTACAAAAACTTCAATCAACTTAACAATTATTGGTGACTTGGAATCAATTGAATTATAGCTAAAATAGAAGCAACGAACAAGTAAAATGATTGCTAGCATACTAAAGAAACATGTAGAAAGAAATATAAGAACAAAAGAGACGCAGAAATCAGCATCCAAAGCACATTTTAATTGAAATAAACACAAAGAAATCACTCCCGTAATTAATTAATCCAAAGTACATCTGAATGCAATTTCAACAGCCAAAATTTGATCAAAACATACTGACATTTCAACCAAAAACCGTTCGAAGATTTTGAAATTCTCAACAAGAAAACATAATCTAGGGTGCAACCACAACAATTCTCCCAGCAACTTGGTCGAGGTCCCTTCGTCCATTGGATGTGATTCTTCTTCCACTGCAATCAAAATTACAAATAATCAAATTACATCGATCAAAACATACATTATGACCAGGTGGAACGAGAAAACAAAGCAAACAGGAAATCGAGAACTCACCCGCTAGGTTCCATCTCAACAATGTTCATATTCTGCAACTGTTGAAGAATGTGACGAGCAACAGAGCCACTGCTCTTGCCAAAGTGAGGTGGGCGACTTCCGTTCCTCTTGCTCCCACCATAGATTCTCCTAAACGAACCAACACCAAGGCCTCCCCTCAAATATATCTTCCTAGCCATGGAAGCTGCACCATGCATTATCAAATTATCAAAGTATTATATGAAAGGTGAAAAACTTGATCTTGAAAATATCTCTACACTAATTTTCCTATTACAATACAAGGAGTATTGACATAGAACTGACAATTCAATCTTTTAAAAGACATGGAGATGAGATAATAACTACAAACAAAACATTGATGCAAACTTCATGACATTGATTTTTTTTTTTACATTATATAGAAACAGAAACATATCTAAGAAACTTAATTTCGAATAAGATGAGAAAATAAGCATTTAAATTAGATAGAAACAGCAACCATAGGTCAGAGAAGTCAATATGAATGGGATAAAAATGACAAATTATAAGTTACAACAAAGCTCAGATAACAAATCAAACAAATTAATCCGAGCAGCCAAGAACCAACATCCATTGATACGCACACCAAAGACACAGGAAAACGATTATTACCAGCCCTGATGTAGTACCAGTCAGGATCATAGGGAGCGAGTTCCTTGAGGACACCGGTCTTCACAATATCGGTCCACTCTGGAAGCTCCATCTATTTATTTTCACACAATAGATTGGTCAAAACCAAACATCATTTTTATTAATTAAAAGTTATCATATCCAAAACAACTAGTCAAAAGCCTTACACATAACCAACTAGAATCAATTACAAGCTGATATAATCCAACAAAAAGAGCTATGAAACCTTTTTGGAATGCTAGGTCACTTTACAGTTTACACAGACCCAATTTATGCTTTTCTCAACGAAACGAAACATAATGATTAATCATCTGCAGAAAGACTGAACATATCGAAAATAATTCTTATCACGAGTTCTAATTACTGATCTATAAAACAGAAACCTTGCACATAACGAACCACATTGAAGTATAGGGTAATATAATCCAACAATTTACACGAAATCATAGATCACATTACAACTTAATCCTTTACCAAATTTGCTTATACAATAAGACAATATTTAAACACGCCAGTATCTTCCTTAACCCTTGAATTCTAAACCTTCAATTCGGAAGGTGGTAAACTAGCAATAATTCCGTAACAGATTTTTCAGTAAACAATGAACAATCATCTCCTTTTAACATTCCAAAAAGAACGATTTCGAATATACCTTGCCGGAGCGCTTGAGGTGAGAGGAGTAAGCTTTCACGAACTCATGAGGAGAAACATCCTTCACAGTTTTCGCCACCGGCGCCGCCATCGTCGATACGCACGTGCTACTCACGAGACCGCCTCTCTGAACAAAATTGAGAGCTGCGAAGACGCAGGATGAGCAGATTGTTAGGTCTTTTATGAATTAGGGTTTCTAGGGTTATTGCGGTAAATATATAATAAGCCGTTTTGTGATTGGGCTTTTATCTGGTTTGGCCCATTTTTATTTAAGGCCCAATTATATCATATCTTGGGCCCAATATACAGCATGGTTAGAAAATGCGGAGATGAAACGACGGCGTTTAAAGCTCTTAAGTAGTAATTAGAACCTGCAAAGTTTCTTCCTCTTTTGGTCGCTTTCGCCCCTTTCCCTTGCTTCACTTCTCCGACGAAACCCTAATCATCACAGAGCAAAAACCCCCGGTGCCTCCGCCGTCACGCCACCGCCACCGGAGCTGCGGCCATGACGATCCGGCAGCTAATAAACCTCGGTCTCCGCAATCGGAGACCGATTCATGCTTTCACCATTCTCCGACCTCTCTCCACCGCCGTCGCGACGGCACCCGCCGCCTCCGCCCCGTCTCCTCTACCCCCAAACGCCATGATCTACGATCAATTGGCCGAATCCGTCAAGGCAAAGCTGGAAAAGCTGGAAGACCCCGACGATCGCTTTTTGCGGTACAACTCGCCTCACCCGAAAGTAGATTCTCACTCTGAAATCCTTTCCTCTCCACTCACGCGAGTCACGACTCTTCCTAATGGTTTGCGTATCGCGACGGAGTCGAATCTTGCGGCGGCGACGGCTACCGTTGGTGTGTTTATTGACGCTGGGTCGAGGTTCGAGAGTGAGGAAACCAATGGTACAGCGCATTTTTTGGAGCATATGATATTTAAGGGAACACAGAAGAGGAGCGCGAGGCAATTGGAGGAGGAGATTGAGAATATGGGTGGCCATTTGAATGCTTATACCTCTAGGGAGCAGACAACATACTACGCAAAGGTTTTGGATAAGGATGTGCCCCGTGCGCTTGATATTCTATCTGACATTCTGCAAAATTCGAAATTTGAAGAGCAAAGAATAACTCGGGAGAGGGATGTCATTCTTCGCGAGATGGAGGAGGTATGTCATTGCTTTTTTCGTGGATGGGAGTATTAAGATGTGTAAAACTTGCAGCTTGATCATTATGCTGTTCCTGTTTTGGCGAATTTTTTCTATGCTTTTCCAAAGAAGGTTTAGGTAGTTTTTGCAAACTCTTCAAAATGAAGCAGAATCACTTTTCAAAAGCTAATCCTCACAACTTTTGTAAAAGAGTGATTCTAGAATCTGTTTGTAGAGTTTGAAAATACACCCCTAGTCTTAGCTGATTTTTGCTTCTAGGAAGATATTTTCAATCCCTTGGTCTGATCATGGGTAAGGTTCGTAGCTTGATGGTTGTTTTATGTCTTTGATATTGTTGCAGAGAACCTTGTTTTTCACTTGTTAGTTGTTACAGAAGATTTGACACGCTCTTTGTTTTTTGCTCCTGGATAAATATTTTTTAAGATTTTCTGTTGGACGGGATATTTTGGATATTATCTGGGGAGAATGATACTGTAGGAGTTACCAATATAAATCATGCCAAGTCTTCTTGATCCCATAGTCAAGTAGAACTTTGATAGTGTGCTCTGGTTTAGTTATACTTTCTTATTATATACTTGAAATTGTTAGAAGGTTAATTACCTTACCCTTTGGCTTCCAACTTAAGTTAGCAGTTAGCTTCTGTAGCTCATAAGCACCTGTAGGAATGGGCTCGAACCCCAGCTTCATCTTTAATCTAACCGAAACATTGGTGATTTAATTGGATAAGCAAATACATCTATATATATGTATACATGAAAGCAAACCTTCGTTTGTGTTCAATTAAAAAACATGCTGCATTAAGTGATCCACTGAACAAAATGTTTACCATAACTTGGCTTATTCTCATTCAGATAGTTTTGACTCTTAATTTCTTCAAAAATCAAATTCTGTTGCATTTGTTCTCATAATCTGTCCGCTCTCGTAATTTCTTTGTTTTTCCATCGCTTTTGACGACTCTAGGAATTGTGATGATTCTTATTTATAATGCTCACTGTGCTGTTTGTTCTCAACTGATCATAGGTAGAAGGACAAACAGAAGAGGTTTTATTTGATCACCTACACGCCACTGCTTTCCAGTATACACCTCTGGGAAGAACAATACTAGGACCCACTGAAAATATCAAGAGAATTGGCAAAGAAGATATACAAAAATACATTTCAACTCACTACACAGCTCCCAGAACGGTAATAAGTCAGTAATTATGCTTGCCTTCATTGGAACCCGGCTAGTTAATTAGCAACTTAGCATGGTTGCTTCCCTTTGTTAAATAATGTTCTTATATGTTGCTGATTACCTTGTATGCATTCATTTGGCTTATATTTTAGGTGGTTGTTGGTTCTGGTGCTGTTAATCATGATGACTTTGTTGCCGAAGTGAAGAAATTATTTACCAAGTTGTCAGAAAATCCAACAACAGCTTCTGAGCTAGTTGTTAAAGAACCTGCAATCTTTACAGGCTCAGAGGTATGCTAATCTTGTTTGAGTGATTAGTGATGACGATGGACATTATTCTGATATTTAGCTATATTTTTAAACTGAAGCTTTTTTTTTTTTGAATGTGTAGGTCAGGATGCTTGATGATGACGTTCCGCTTGCTCAATTCACAGTTGCTTTTGAAGGAGCTTCTTGGACGGATCCAGATTCAATTGCTTTAATGGTTATGCAATCAATGCTGGGTTCTTGGAATAAAAATGCTGGTGCTGGAAAGCATATGGGGTGATTATTAGCCACATTACATATTGATGGTGTTTTGATCATTTCTCCTAGATTCATTGATTATTTTGAATTTCTAATGCAGTTCTGAGCTTGCCCAAAGGGTTGGGATCAATGAAATAGCAGAGAACATGATGGCTTTCAATACGAACTACAAAGACACTGGCTTGTTTGGTGTTTATGCTGTTGCTAAGGTGCCCGCTCCCTTAAAATTGTTATTTCATCACAATTTATTTATGCAAGTTCTTCCACTCAGTGGTTAGATTTTTTTTATTTTTTTTTGCCGGGGGAGTGGGAGATTGATTGTGAAAGTCTTATTATGCTATGAGTCTATCACTATGTAGATATTTACTCCTTCCTCTCGTTTGCAGCCTGATTGCTTGGACGATTTGTCATATGCAATTATGTATGAGTTGACCAAATTGTGTTACCGAGTATCAGAAGCTGACGTGATTCGTGCTCACAACCAGGTACGTGTTTGAGTCTTAATGTTGAATTGGTTTCCCTTTCCTATTAATTACTATCAATTGATTTGCAATAGTGTGCCTGTTGGTCATATAAACTTCATACCTCTGAGTCAATTCCGTGTTACCTAATATACTTCAACTAAAATTGTTGCAGTTGAAATCTTCTCTACTGCTTCACATTGATGGAACCAGTCCAGTTGCTGAAGATATTGGGCGGCAGGTATGTTTTTGCGTGTCAGAACTTAATCCATTTGCATAACGTATTTGTGTATGTGTGTGCGCTTTCATCAACTACTTTTGCAGAAAGTTTTGGACCTTGACTCTTATTTCAATTTATGTCTTTTTGTTATGGTGCGGGGATGGGGTTGACCCGGTGGGGTCAACCAGGAAGGAATATATTATTTAATGGCAAAAATTAATCTGATAATCATGCATCATTGCAATTCACAACAATCTTTTGAGATGTCCGCTGGAAACACCTTTGCATCATAGTCCCTCTATTTATCCTCCAAGAGGCAAAAACTTTGTGTTCTGGCCTATTAGCATTTTCTTTTGTGTGCTGAGGTGTCCTTTGTACTTGGTAAGGGTGTAAATGAGCAGAGTGCCTGAGTCCAGTAAAGTCAAGCTCGAACTCGACTCGATAAGAAACCCCAAAGCACGAAACCTTACTTGAACTCGATCGAGTTCAATTCGTTTGGAACTTTCATAACATTAATTAGATATTTTCATTTTATTCATTATTAGTGTATATTTGTAAATAATTAGCATATTAGGGGTAGCATGGTAGAATTATGTGAGATCGATTAGGATGGCGAGCCTGATGAGCCTAGTACTGCTGGGCTCGAGCTTGACTCGATTAATTTTGAATTGATATTGAGCTTTTTCCGAGTCGAGCACGAGTAGCTTGTGAGCTGGCAACAAAAATTTATCATAGAATTAAATTGATCATTGATATTAAATTAATACTTGGTGGTGCGGTTAAATTTTGGGTTTTTAGCAACAAAAATTTGTGCCTTCTTAGCATATATCTGGACAGGGGTAGGTCAATTTATCATAGAATTAGATTGATCATTGATATTAAAATAATTGCATTATTTATGCATCTGGTCATGTTTACAATCCACTATTTTGGAGTCACTTGAGGAATCATATTTTGCTATTTTGTTTAATCGAAATGAATTTGGTCATGTTCACCAATAATGTACAAATTTATGTTGGTGAAACTGTTATTTCAAATTTATTTGTTTTTTGTGTTTCAGATGCTTACATATGGTAGAAGAATCCCATATGCTGAACTGTTTGCCAGAATTGATGCTGTTGATTCCAGCACTGTCAAACGGGTTGCAAACCGGTTTATTTTTGATAAAGTAAGATGGATTTAAAACTTCTAATAGCAAGAAATATTAACTGGTCCTCAGTCGATTCGAATCATTTACATTACTGCTGCTTCCTAACAGGATGTTGCGATCAGTGCTATTGGGCCCATCCAGAACTTGCCCGACTACAACTGGTTCAGGCGCAGGACCTACTGGCTCCGCTACTAGGTTCCTTTTTTCCTTCAAACTGGAACAGTTTTACTGATTTCTTATCATCATTTAATTCAATGCCTATAAAGCATTTTGGGCGGACATAATTTATTATTCTGCCTAATTGGGTTTTGATGTTCCGTTTAAAATTTACTGGATGGTCTAAATAATTGAGCCTGTATCCTCGGAGATGGAGTCATACGAGAAGTAGCATGCGGTTGAACATTTTTTTCTCTCCTTGTTGCCCTTTATTGCGAGAAAAGAAAGCTGTATGTAATTGGAGATTTTGTACACATTAATTTGTCGTAAGGTTTTGTGCGTGTAGATTTTACACACACGGTCATTCGGAAGGCTCACTGGGTTCTTTCTTCCTGATCTTGAAATAACAATCTTGTAATGCTTTACTTCTATTGAATCACAGAGTTGGCAATTTATTAGTGATGTGAAAATATTGCTAATTTTAGGAGTCATTGTATCAAGGTATGCCTTTTTTAACCCGTTAAATTTATCATTTTTTCTTTATTGATATATCAATAATGAGATGACTAGATCAAATTAAATTTAGCTAAAATGTAATTATTCCATCCTATAACTAAAAAAATAACCACATGTCTGTTTTAAATGACATCGCTTGTTAATTGTGACGTGTTTGAATGTATAAAGAAAATACTGAAACATCTATTAATTATTAAAATGCTAGGATAATATAATAGTTGAATTTAAAATATGCTTGACAACCAATAGTAAATTTACACTTAATGCAACCTCGTAAATTAAGCTCTTGCATGAGTAGTATTACATTGATTCAACCAAACCTTGTTTGATACACACGTGAAGCACTTGATGGTCTCAAAAAAATCTCACCTAATACAAATGTATCACCTCACAATTCTTTTGCCTTAATTTACCTCAACCTAAAACTACACCAATTCAATCCCATGCACTTTCTATGATCATCACCACGCAATGTAAAAACCACCAATCTTTCTCCCCTATAAATCTGAAAAATAACAATCAACCATAGCAAACACAAACACAAGCATGGGAAAAGCAAATGAAGAAATCATTTTCACAAGCAGATATCCACCAGTTGAGGTTCCAGAAGACCTAACCCTACCGGAGTTCGTACTTGCAAACGTCGAACCCTATCTCGACAAGGTGGCGGTGGTGGATTCCGTCACCGGAAAAGGCTACACTTACCGACAAGTGAAGAGAGACGTTGGCCGTTTTTCCAAGGCCTTAAGGTCACTTGGGCTGAGGAAAGGCCGTCTGGTGGTGGTGCTCCTCCCCAACGTGGTGGAGTACGCCACCATTGCGCTCGGAATCATGGCGGCTGGCGGAGTCTTCTCCGGTGCGAATCCAAATGGACATGTGTTGGAGATCAAGAAGCAAGTTGAGGCTGCTGATGCTAAGCTCATTGTTACAGATGGATCTACCTATCACAAGGTATGAAACTTCTTGTTTTTTTATTTGGAAGTATGTATATAATTTTCCTCTATTTTAATTTATTTATTTTTTTGAATTTTTGTGTATTATACTTTATTTTATGTAGTAGTATATTGCTCCTTGTACTTTGGAAACACACTTTTAGCAAATTTACCTTGCACACTTTTTATCCCTTGAGAAGAATAATACTATAATTTAAAACAAAAATTTATACGAATCGGTTGCATCGTGCAACTGATTCAATTTTGACCAAAGTTCGACTAATTCACAAAGATAACTGAAATATATAATGACAATTATTAGTTCATAGGAGAAGAGTATTGGTTCATAATAAGAAAAGTATTAGTTCATAGGAAGAAAAGTGTTAGTATTCTTTTAATATATAACTAATACCTTACATCACATGAACTAATACTTGTTAATCACTTAAGTTTTATCTATGATTTGCGAAAAAGTAATAAATAAAAATTTGATTGAAATTTTTTAATCAAAACTGAATCAAACTTACACCAATTACATTGTGCATTTAGTGTGCTGAAGTGTTACTCATTAACAAAAGAGCAAATGATGGAAAAAATTAAAAATGTAATGGGAAATAGATTTGAAAATGGAGGATACAAGGCGCAGAAAATTTAAAACAAAGTAGATGAGAAAATGCATGTGAAAAATAGGACTAAAAAAATATAAAGTACCAAGGGGCAAAAAATAAGTAAACCGAGTACAAGGAACAACAGTAAAAAATAATGAAATGCAGGGGATAAAGAGTGTATCACTCCATTCGATTTTCCATCTAATAGAACCTTGAATAAAAAAAATTCAATCAGGTGAAAGATTTAGGATTACCAGTTATTATACAAGGCGAAGATCGAATAGACGGAACCATAAACTGGAACGAACTGCTGGAAGCAGCCGACAAGGCCAACACTGATTTCATCGACGAAAAAGTAATGCAAACCGATCTATGTGCACTCCCATTCTCATCAGGTGACCATCATGTTTCAATCTTAAAGTAATACCAAAACACTCATCAACTAATACCATCACACTTATAAACCAATACTATATCATCTATGCGTGTGTAAATGTAATGGTATTAGTTTATAAGAGCAATAGTATTAGTTACTGAACGTTAAGGTATCAGTAAATCGAATCTTGATATGTAACAATTTTTTAAAATCAGGTACGACGGGGCTATCGAAGGGAGTGATGCTCACACACCAGAACCTCGTGGCGAACCTCTGTTCCACTCTGTTCAGTGTGGGGCCAGAACTGATCGGACAGGTCACCGTGCTCGGTTTGATACCGTTTTTTCATATATACGGTATCACTGGAATTTGTTGTGCTACAATGAGGAACAAGGGGAAGGTGGTGGTAATGCAGAGATACGAGCTGCGACTGTTTCTGTCGGCGCTTATTACTCATCAGGTCACGTTTGCGCCGGTTGTTCCGCCTATTATACTGGGGCTCGTCAAGAATCCATTAGTCGATGAATTTGATCTCAGTAAGCTGAGTTTGAGGTCCATCATGACTGCCGCTGCGCCACTCGCGCCTGAGATTTTGAATGAGTTTGAGAAGAAGTTTCCGGGGGTTGAAGTCCAGGAGGTAATGCGAATTTTCGGTGTTTTTATGATCATGATGTTGTTATAACCGTTTTCCGAGAGAGTTATACTTCTTCGATTCAAAATATTTGATGTTTTAGACGTCACGACTCGGTTCATTTCATTTTTAACTCTCTTTGGAAGAGAAATCTTGTTCCGAGCAAACTCACTAATACTTTTTAGCTATACGAAGTAATACCTTTCAGCATATAAAGTAATACCTTTTAGTGATTTTTGAGAAGAATAACATCTGAAATCAAACAATTTTTAAAATGTGATACTTTGTATGCTGAAAGGTACTTCCTCCATCCTGAAATCAATTGAACATTTACTGTTTGCAGGAGTACTTTTTTTCCCCATCAATTATCAAGAGATTCATGATCAGAAATTGTGAATAATAGTACTATTGTTTAAGGTTTATTAAGTAGTTCAAATTTTTTATATTATGTAGGCATATGGAATGACAGAGCATAGCTGCATAACTCTAACTCATGGAAATGATCCAATCCATGGGGTTGCAAAGAGGAATTCTGTCGGATTTATTCTTCCGAATTTGGAAGTCAAGTTCGTCGATCCTGAGACGGGAAACTCACTTCCCAAGAACACATCAGGGGAAATCTGTGTTAGGAGCAAGTGTGTCATGAAAGGTGACAATTTAATTTCCAATATAATATATATAGGTTAGATTAGTATAAATTATATACACACATGATGATGAACTATTTATGTGATGCAATGAAATTTCAGGTTATTACAAGAATGAACATGAGACAAATCTGTGCATTGACAAAGACGGATGGCTTCACACCGGTGACATTGGTTACATAGACGATGATGGAGACGTTTTCCTCGTCGAACGAATCAAAGAACTCATCAAGTACAAAGGTTTTCAGGTACTAAATAAAATTCTGAATTTCCAAGATTGTTTTAAATCATAAGTGCTCACTCCCAATACAATATATGATTAATTTTAAACAGTATTAGTTGTTTGATTCAAAAGTATTAGTTGTTTCACACAAAAGTATTAGTTGAAAACTATGAATTTTGAGTACCACTGCAGGTAGCTCCAGCTGAATTAGAGGCAATCCTTCTAACTCATCCTTCAATTGAAGATGCTGCAGTTGTGGGGTAATAATGTATATTCATGATATTATCCATGAAGAACTTAATTTATTTTAGATTTTTTTCAATAATCGCGATTTTGAACGTAGATTACCGGATAAAGAAGCTGGGGAGATTCCGGGTGCGTGTGTGGTGGTGAAAGGTGGAGCAAAAGAGAATGAAGACGATATAATCGACTACGTTTCGTCCAATGTGGCGACGTACAAGCAACTCAGAGTCGTCCGATTTGTCGATGATATCCCCAAATCACCTTCCGGGAAAATAATGAGAAGGTTTATTAGGGAACACATGGTGAAAAATCTCATGTAGAACAACAGAACAACATAGGCTGATTTTAAATTTCTGTAAACCTAAGGTTATCATGTGGATATATGTTATGATTGCTGCATGTTAAATCCTATAGTTTCTTTACAAATGAATTTAAAAGGAGTTTATGTATTCAAAGGTCTCATTTAAGAGTATCATTTGGTGCAAATGGATTTAATTTTAATTTGGATGAACAATCTACACTCTAAACACTAAATCATGAACACTAAATTATGATCTATTCGGGCCGGGTGAATCATGAATCACTCGGGCCCAGTGAACCATGTTCCACTCGGGTCGAGTTCGGGTTGGGCCGGTAAAAAAAGAATTAAAATCTAATTGCATCAAATTAAAATTGGTGCAAATGGTGCACATGAGAATTTGCCCAAATTTAATATATCATATAAGATTTATTACTTCACTTTGATATTTGATTTGGTCACTGTCCTGGTTTAATACTAGAACTTTAATTCTTCTCAGAAATACTGATTATGAAAATTAAATAAAATTACTTGAACTCACTAAATTAGTGTAAGATCAAAAATGTCTTATCCCACTTTTTCCCCTTAAACTCAATACACATTTATTTGATACAAAGAATTTCGATTTTCATGTCAGAGTAAGTTGCTGGAAAACAGTCTCATATGTAAAGAGCTAAAATAAATTGGAATGTTACATAAAATTAAAAAGGTATAATTAAATTGTTGAAACTTTAAAAAATGAGTGATGCTTGTATGCACCAGTGCAATTGGTGCAATTGAATTCAATTTTAATTTGAATGAACTATTAACCCTAAACACTAAATTTATGACCCATTCGGGACGGGTGAACTATGAACTACTATGACCGAGTGAATCATGAACCACTCGGGCCAGATTCGAGCTCGGGTCAATTAGGATCCGATAAATAATAATAATAATAATAATAACTGAATTGAAATTCAATTGCATCTCTTCTAAATTGGTGCAAAGGATGCACACAAGAATTTGTCTTAAAAATTTATGAACAAGACAAGTGTGTGAATAATTGTGAGACAGGGGGAGTAATATTTTATTTTATAGTTAAGTATAATACTGTAATTTTATTTTTAATAAAGCAGTACTTCGTTTATGAATGAAGCACTTAGTTTGAAGAATAGGTTCTTCTTAATCCACAATTGTAAATACCCTCATATAAACAATTGATTTACGAATAATTTTTTTTTATGAATCACGTATTCAACAATGAACGCATGCGTCACACGAGGTCCTTATTTTGATTTATAATGGAGAATTTTATTTCCATCTAAAAAAGATTCAGCATATTCTTGTGATGGATAATGACATACGAAAATGGACACAATAGTCCCCAATATTTCTGAATTCTGAGTACCAAATTCCAGCTCTTGAATCGCGGATTTACCTCAGATATTATATAAAAAAAAAAAAACCTCATATATTTCTTTTGGTACCTAACTGTTCTATAAATCTGTAGCACTTTCTAATAAATAGCCATACATTGTAATTTATTAAGTTGTTGAAAATGGAGACATTATCACTAGAAACAGAGCACCCTGTTAAGGCTTTTGCAAAGACCAATCTGGCATATTTGCTCCTTTCAACTTCTCTAGAAGGTATTACAATAGTCACGAATATATATTTAAAACATATTTTTATGATGATCGTTTTTGTTTTAGCAAGATTATTTATAATTTCCTTTAATTTGGTGCAAATATTATTTCAGGGCAACTGGTGAGCATGATGTGCAATTCAGAGTTCTGTATTGTGGTATCTGCCATTCGGATCTTCATTTGGCCAAGAACGAGTGGGGTATCACAATCTATCCATCCATACCAGGGTAATTTCCTCTCTTTTTATTAGGTCCCGTTTCATTCGCGGGATTGGCTGGGATAGACACAAATTAATTATTATCATAAAATTGAAAAGAGTGGATTTCTTGTGCATCAGGTGCACCGTGCACTTCATAAGTGTATTTTTGAAACATATAACTTATTACAATAAAACATGCGACCTATGTTCGTAAAATAAGTTGCACGCTTCCATGTAACAAACTATATATTTTAATACAACAAATTATAAATTTTTAAAATATATTATAGAATGCACTATGCACCTAGTGCATATAAAAGACCTAGCCCGTTGAAAATTGCCAAAATGGGACTTTAATAGCAGCTTTTTAAAAATTAATGGAGTTAATTAAGACATTGATTCGTATGAAACTAAATTCATCCATGCCCAATAAGTATGCTACCAATTTTACAATCTAGGTTATATGATAGTGTATATTAGATATTGTATGCACCAATTTTACAGTACACCACTATTACAATTAAAGTGTTGATCCTTATTAATAATAGTAATAGTGATGTACTGTGAAACTAGTACACACAATACTTTGCATGTATTATATTAAGGGGGTATTTTAAAAAACTTATAAATGATTATAGTCACCTAAAATTCTGTGTAAAAACAATTTGAAGTGTTTTATTTCTCTTTTAGTAGCTTAAATAAGCTCTCATAAGCTATAAGTTATAAGCTTTAAAGAGGGTGCTTTTAGTAGTTTATTAGTCTTTTTTTAAAACTTTTAATTTTTTTTTGCAAACACTATCAACTTTTTTTTTGAATTTTCTTAAAAACACTATTAACTTCTACTATTAATCATTTTTCCCATAATCACTAATATTAATCATTTCTTTGAAACCATAAGTTTTTGCAAGCACTCCCTGACATGGATTCCGTTGATGCAAAGGCATGAAGTATTGGGGGTTGTAACCGAGACCGGCAACAAGGCGAATAAATTCAAAATAGGTGACAAAGTAGGTGTGGGATGTTTAGTAGGATCATGCCGCGAGTGCCAAGAGTGCATCAACAATCAAGAAAGTTACTGTCCCAAACAAGTCCTTTCAATCAACGCACGTGACTACGACGGAACAACCACGTGCGGAGGATTTTCCGACATAATGGTCGCGAACGAGCACTTCGTCATCCGTTGGCCCGAGAAGCTGCCCCTTGATAGGGGCGCCCCTCTACTGTGCGCGGGGATCACGACTTACAGCCCGTTGAGGCGATTCGGGCGTGACAGGCCCGGGGTGAACGTGGGGGCCGTAGGGTTTGGTGGGATTGGCCATCTTACGGTGAAGTTTGCTAGGGCTTTGGGGTGTAAGGTGAGTGTTGTTAGTAGTTGTAAGAGCAAGAAGAGGGAAGCAATTAAAGTGTTTGGTGCTCATGAGTTTTTGGTTAGCCATGATGAAGAGCAAATGCAGGTATGTTTTTACTTATTCTACTATTTTTATCGGGAAATTAAGGGGTCAATTGGGATTCGGATCTGGTGCTGTGCAGCACCGTGCTGTGCCAAAAAACAATACAAATTTATGGCATAAAATTTAATTGTACAACATAGTGATGTGCTATGCTGGATCTAAAAATACCATAAACTCGTATTGTTTTTTGACACAACACGGTGCTATATAGCACCGGATCCAAATTCATCAATTTGATTGTATGGCCGCATGCAAATGCACAAAATATGGATCATTCAATGATTTTTTTGTTCTACTCTCTACTCAAAAGTTTGTCGTTTAAAGATGTTTCTGTACGAATTAAGAAAGTTATTAAATATTAATAAATAAATGCATAATGTATCATTTTTACCTATATTGTCATTTGTTGCATATTTTTATAAAAGCAAATATAAGGGTAACATTGGAATATCACATTTAATTATTCTAGATTAGTATAAAATGACAAACATTTTGTGTTAAAATTTCTTTTTTAGAAAGACAAACATTTTGGGTGAGGGAGTATTCTTTTGGGGAAATAGTTTTTCTCTTGTCATGTAAGTTATTTTTGTTTCAATTTCAATTACGTTGACTTTTTCACGTATTAAAATAGTTTGGTAACTTCTAGCTAATTGTTCCGTATTTATGTTCGATAACCAAATATAAGAGGGGAAGTATTTGATTGAGACGTGTAGAGTTTGATTTGTCCACTTGACAAGTTTAATTGGTCAACAGAATGTCTCTTCTTTAACAACATATTATTAAATTAAAATGTATAAAAAAATTATATGATTGTTTGAAATTTTATGAAAATTGACATGACTCTGACGAAAAGGGTAACTTGGAAGAAAAAATATTATTTTCCCTATTCGTTATATCTTTCTTTTCTGTTTGATTTTCGATCATTTAATGTGACACTAACTTCGTTTCAAAAAATAAAATAGAAAAATTTGACACTAACTTTCAACTTTGTAGTTTCTACAGGCTTTGTTCCTTTTTTCCTTTCTTGAAATAACAGACAAAAAGTGCACCAAATTGAAAGTTAATGTCCTATATATATAATTTACAATTTTTGAATTAAATATTATGAGAATCGATATTGTAATTTTCCAATGCAGTTATTAATATCAAGTAATTTATGTTTGTACATGCATATATAGGCAGCTGCAGGCACTTTGGATGGTATCATAGATACAGTCTCTGGAAATCACTCCCTTTTACCATTAATACATTTGTTAAAACCTCATGGAAAGCTTATATTGGTTGGGATCCCACAAAAACTTGAGGTTCCTGTATTTCCGCTGCTTCTAGGTAAGTATTATTCCAAATATTTTACCTACGATGTACATTAGGTGCATTGGTGCAATTCAAATGTATTTTTAAAATATACTGTACAATTTATTTTTATGAAATGTGAAATTTATTTATATTGAAATGTTCAACTTATTTTATATTGAACAAGTTTAATGTTTTAAAAAAAAATAAGTTGCACATTTCAAAAATATATTTGAATTGTATGGTGCACCTGATCATGATATATACAAAATTTTGTCTTCCCGTTGAAATAATACTATTAGTGTTGTAAGTTACTCCTTTTGGTTGCAGTACTATCAACTTTCACGAATTGAAAATACTCGATGATTTTCAATTGTTAGACATTTTAGTGGGTAAAAAACAAGGAACAACTTTGTGTTTCATATAAAATGCATTAAACACCACTTATTTTAATTAATGCATATAATGAAAGAATTTCATCTCATTTAAAAGTGGTGTTTTAATTATTCATATAATGAAATAATTTTATTTCATCTAAAAGTTTGAACTTGTAAAGATGTGTGAAATTAATTTTTTTGTATATAGTCCATAGTACTCTCCCTCACATATATGCTGAGTTGATCTCTGAGCTTGTCAACTTCATAGTGGAGAGGATTGAGAAGACCCAACAAGTGTATATTTAATGTAGGTAGAGTTGTTGTTGGCAGTGTTTGAACCCAAGACGTGGGCGTGAGTCTAAAGACTTTGATACCATGAATGAATTTCATCTCATCAAAATATGAACTTGCAAAGTATATAAAATATAAGGCTCTATTTGGATGGGATGGATTTGAAATCTATGGATTTCACACACAAATCATCACTCTTCAATGGATTTATAAATACTTAGATTTGAGAAGCTAGTTCAAAATGGAGGAATTTCAAATCCTCATCAAAACCTAGTCATTTGTGAAATCTCCTCATCTCCACCCCTTCCCTCCCTCCCCATTCACCTCTTCCCTAAACTCTCACATCTAGGTATTTGTAAATCCATTGGAGAGTATGATTTATGTGTAAAATAAATGGATTTCCAAATTCATCCATCCAAATGGAGCCTAAAGGAATTTTATCTCATCTAAAATATTTTAGTTTGGTAACTTTTAATTGTTTGACATTTTAGTTCAGTAACCAGTTGTAGGAGGTGAAACTAGTGGCGGAGGGAGGGGGATGTACAGGGGGTACAATTTACCCTTAAAATGAAATATACCCCCTTTATACCTTATGTTAAAAATATAAAATTGTATTTTATATATTATATACATAATTAGAAAAAAAAATACTCAAATGTACCATCAAATTTCAAATCCTACTCAAATGTACCCTCAAATTTTAAATCCTAGATCCGCCACTGAAACATCTTGTTGACGTTGATGTGGCAGTGTCTGATTTCTCCACATGGTAAAATTTGATAAGTCAACTGGATATTTCACCTCCTACCATCGATAACCTAACTACAATATAAAAAATACCAATTATTTTCAATTCATGAAAGTCGACAAGACTAAAATAGAAATAGAAAAATTTATAGGAAAAAAAAACTATTCTCCCTTTTTGATCGATTTATTATTTTTGTGGTACTACCATTCATATAATGGTCTTTTTGAATCAACGATTGATAGGGGGAAAAGCTATAGTGGGGACAGCAAGTGGAGGTGTGAAAGAGACGCAGGAGATGCTCGATTTTGCAGCTAAGAAGGACATATTACCTGATGTAGAGATAATCTCAATGGATTATGTGAATACAGCGATGGAACGGCTTGAGAAATCCGATGTCAAGTACCGGTTCGTTATTGCTCGATTTATGTTGAGTCGAGGGTCGAAACTTATACTATTCTCTTCCTTTCATTGAACCCGTCATTTCAATATTTTTTTCGCGTTATTTTGTGTGATACATCATAATTCCGGCTATTTTCCGGCTAAAATTTTCAATTTTCCGACGAAAAGGACCACAATTGATAAAATAAAAATTTATAGGACCATTTATGAAATTGAGCAAAGTTACAGGACCTTTGTGATTTTTTTCTCTTAAATTAACTTCGGTTTGTGGTTATTTAACTGGTTTAATTTACGTTGCAAAATTTGGCTCATGATTGATATGTAACTAGGTCTGATTTCATTATGAAAGTTAGTATTTTTAAAATAAAATAAAAAGTAATTTATAGAGTACAAATTTAAATGATGCGAAAAGAGTAATATTACTTAATTTAAATAAAAATTAAGTTATAAAGAAATTCTCAATGAGTGTTTGTACTTTGTAGCACAAATATTTTTGCAAATTTGGTTCATTGTTATTTAATCGGCTAGACTCAACTGACAAACATAATTTTTAGTGTTTTGAAATTAAGTTCATATTTTAAAATAAAAAAGTAATATATAGTATAAACGTAAAAGAATGGAACAAAATACTAATACATTGGCCTACATAATTTTGAAATTTTTGAACAATAAAGTAATTTGACATATTGCTATTTAATTGATTTCGAACTCCCTATAAACACAAATTTTAAAAATTGATCAAAGAGTGATTGTAATTTATAGCATAATGATTATGAATATTTGGCTCATTGTTATCTAGTGAGTAATTATTTATTATTATTATTCTTATTTGTTCTTAATTATTTAATTAGGGTAAACTAATAAGTAGTAAATGTCCCCATGTGTGGATTTGGGGGAATGAGTTGGAAAGACAAGTTCTGTAAAAGGATTGAGCATGGAGATTGCATTCATATTTTTTAATTCTCATAATCCAATCACGTGCATTAGCTTGTTACTGTTAGTCATGCAAACACGTGACATAATTGAGTTCCAAAAAAAAAATAAAAAAAAATCATAATTTGGTATTATGAGTAGTGATAGAGTACGTAGCACCTGGAGCCACTTAAATTAACCCAAACGACAAAGATTAGAATATTAGAATTTAAGAATGACAAACATGATATTTGGATTTGCCTCACGATTTGCATTTTGAAAGACAACCTAACACAAATTACATCTACCTTTTTTTAAAATGTTAAAACGTCAATGCCCAACTTATACTCGTCTCATCGTGAGACGGTCTGATACAAATATGTCTCTTTAATAATTATAATGAATTCATTCCATCCAAACTTTTTCAAAAGTTGCACTTTTTTATGAGCGAAAAATGAATATTCCTTATCTACTAATTGCAAGTCACTATTTTATAGCAAACTATAGGGTGAAAGAAGTTTTCACGTGAAACTAATTAAGGAGTGTGATTGATTTTATTAAAGGGAATTTGTTATATAACTAAAAAGTGTGATTTTTTACTATAAAAGATTACTCATAAAAATGAAGGGTGTGACTTATATTACAATAGAGAGCATAATCGTGATAACTAAAAAGTGTGACTTATATTTCTAAAGGGTGTAGTCGTGATGATTGAAGTGTAAAACTAAACCAGTTTTACGGTGAACAAATTTCACAATATATCAACTTCTTCCTTATTTTTTCTAATAATTTTAATTTAAATTGGCAACGTTTTATATATACACTAGGTGCATTATGCAATTCAAATCCATTTTTAAAATATGCAACTTATTTTATTAAAATATATAACTTGTTTATATTGTTTATCTTGATTTCACTGACAGAAGTTACATGTTTAAGTATAAATAATTAAGTTGCAAGTTTCAATGCAACAAGTTATCTATTTCAAAATACATTTAAATTGTAAGGTACACATGTTGCACAGAAGACCTACTCTTTTAAATTTTAAGAACTCTATTAACAGTTATTTATGGTATTCTAATCTTTAAATCTTAATCATTCATGTTTAAAGAATAATTTTGGCCTAATTAGAGAGTTAATAAATCTTATATTTTATCTTATCTCTGCCAGTAGGGAATCAACCTCCACATCTCTAAATTAATCATTTTGTTTTAAAATATTCAATTTCTATGCAAAAATTTATTTATATTATCTTAAACTATTCAATTTCAATTTCTAATTTAAACGGTTAATTTTATTAGGATTAATTTTAGTCTTCCAACAATTTTAAAGGGTAAAAAAAAAAACTTAACATATATATAGTTTTTGTAATAAAAAAAATATTAAATTTAATGTTGAATTTTAGATTAGATATTTCAAATAGTATATATTTAATTTGATTATTTCAATTAACTTATATGTTTTTATTATTAAATTATAAATAATATGTCAATATAATTTTTTTAATTCTGTAACATGTTAACTTTTAAGAAATCTAATATTCTATCCATTTTACGGTAAGCTTTACATTTTATCATTTTGGGTGTCCCAACTTAAAATTTACATTTTTTTTTGTGGCTCCACTTTTCTTAACAACTATTCTTTAACTTTACTTAAAATCACACTAATTGCAATTCATTTAAGATTAAAATTATACACACATTTTCTCTTTCTCTCCACCAACCAAAAATACATTTAATATTATATTTTTTAAAATTTGCATCGATCTCAAATATTTAAACTTATCTTGAAACAGAAGTAGTATTATTTTATAATATAAAATTTTATTTTCAACCCGCATAATACACAAAATTATAGTATAGTAGTTCAAATCTCTAAATTCTACAATAATTATTATATTAATTAGTCCAACTAATGAAACTAAGTTTCTTTACTATTATTTTAGTTGACTCAAGCCCTTAATTCATTTTAGTTTGTTGAGATTTAGTCCATTTACTATTAAGCGCCGTTTAGTTCACGGGATTGACCCGAATAGGTTGGGATTAACATTTTAATCCCACATAATTGCTTATTTGATTTGTGGGATGAGAACTCAAGATTCATTTTCAGACCGAATATAAACATGTGTTTAATCCCTATATGGAGAGAAATGTCTATCCCATGTAGAAAGTATGATTGACCGGAATTAACATTTTAATCCCTATATTGATTTTTCAGTACAAAATTAAGAGTTACAATCCTACAATCCAAATATATATCTTGATGCAAAGAGTTAAGTCCACTCAATTCAATTTTACTTAATCCTATCATAACTAATCAATCAAGCTGTGAAGCAAACATGGGCTTTATCTTAGGAGATTCCAAAAATGCTCATGAATATGAGCTTATGCCATAAATTAGTAATAAAATATTAGAGAAAAGGAAGGATGAAGGAAGTGGGAGATTAGGATGCAGGGAATGTGCAGAACATGGTGTACAATTGATGATGCTTCACTGTCGCAACTTTGTCACATGCAAAGGTACAACCCCTTGCTGCATGTGCTCTCCCATGTGCACCTCTCTCTTTGCGATTGCATGCCCCATCCCACATCACATGTGCCCTTTTCGGAGGCCACCCCATTAATTTGCAAATGACATAATTGCCCTTTGTTTTTTTAAATTCTTTGTTTCTAAATTCTTTTGTTCCACTACATTGATCATGTATGCAAATGCAATTATTATCACAATCTTTAGATACATTTTGAATGTAAACACATGGATTAAATTATTTTATAACAAGATAGTGAAACACCCAATATTCCCCCAAAGATAAAACAAATATAGTTAACAAATTTATTTATATAATTTCTCATATATATTAGGCGCACAAATTTAAAAATCAATGCAATCACCCGACCCGACCCAGTCCAACAAACAACATTAGTGATGTACAATGAAACGTGAGACTAGTTTTAACTGAAATGTGTTGTGTCAGCTAATATAACTAAACAATATAATTACAAAGTAGGTTTTGTTGTCTTCTTCACCTGAACAGTATTAAATGTGTATAATGAAACGTGACACTAACTTTAATGAAAACATGTCATCTAATTATATAATCAAACAATAAATTTATATATAAATAAAATAATGACAAAGTAGCTAGGTTTTATTGTGTTCCTCACTTGAACAATATTAGAGGTGTATAACGAAACGTGCCACTCAATTTTACTGAAACATACCAACTAATGTAATTACTAGTAATTTATAGTATCTGTTTCAAGGGTAGTGTGGTCATTTGATAAAGAGGTTCAGGGTCCCGGAATTGGCATGTGATGGGCAGGCTTTCCATGAAGAAATTTCGAATTGCGCGCAACTTGTTGAGCCAACTTCCCGCTAGTTTCAAGTGAGATACGAGAACCCTTGATTACGGAAATGCCCCTCCATATACACCGAAAGAAAAAACACCTGTTTCTGGCATATTGCAAGATTCATCATGGGAAAATGGGGCCCATTGTTTGGACGATTAATTAAATCCCAACGACATGTGCTAGACCATTTAATTCATTTTGCAATTGTAGTCGGTTTTGTTACTTTTGTTTCTTTATCAAATTTAATGTAGATTTTCGTTTGTGAGGTTGGAGGGCTTGAGTTTGATATCTTTTATTTGAATTTTGCACTCATCTATAGTATTAGGATTTAATTTTTCTTAGAATATAATTTATTATACTCCTTCCATCTCAACATTTTATTCACATGTAAAGTAGCACACATATTAAGAAAATAGAATAATTAGTAGGAGTTCGAGAAGTAATTTGTAAACCTTTATATATAAACTAAATAGATGAGTTAATTAGTGTATATGTGTGAGTCTAAAAATAATGACATTTTGGTAAATATGTAAATATTATGAGGTTATGATTTACAAAGGGTTTTCCTTCTTTGAATGTGAACAAAATGTTGGGACGTATCGAAAAGAAAAGTGTGAAAAAATTATTATAAGACAGGGAGTATATTTTTATCCATATTTTCGCAATGGTACGATATTAACTTCTTTTAGTCAAGTCGACATAAATTTATTTTTAGGCATTTTCTTAAAAATCTAATACCAATGGACAATGATTTCAAAATCGAACCGGACTGGCCGGTTCGACCGGTTGAATCGGGAACCGGACCCGGAATCGGTCCGGACCCCCCCTAAGAACCGGTTTATAGGTTAAACCGGTCAAAATCGGTCAAAACCGGTTCGACCGATTTTTTTTTTTTTTTTAATTTTAAAAAAATTATAAACTAATAATTATTTAAGTAAAAAAAATTATTATTTTTAATACCAATTAATTTTTAACTAATCTTTCTTGTGAGTAAGGATCTAGACCCCCACCCCTTTTATATTACTCCATTTCACATATTTTTAGTACTTATTCAATGAGGGATAAGAGGTTTAGGTAGATTTTAGATCCACCTCCACTTCCTTTTATATTACTCCATCTCACATATTTCTTAATACTTATTCAATGTGTGATGAGAGATCCACCTTTTATATTACTCATTCTCACATTTTAATACTTATTCCACGTGGGAAAGGAGATCTATAAAATCTACCTCCTCTCCCTTTTATATAACTTCATTTTAATTTTTTCTAATACTTATTCGATGTGGGACAAATCTTTTCACGTTTATATTATTTTTATGGTTCAAGTTTGATTAATTAAATTTAAATATTTATATTATAAGTCCATTGATGAATTAGTTATTTAAAAAAAATAGTAAAATATAAAAAAATTTAAAAAAAAATACACATAAATCATTTAAACGGTTGAACCGCTGACCAGTGATCTATCCGGTTTGATCACCAGTTCGGTTATGAAAACACTGCCAATGGAAATGTTGTTTATTCTTTTAAATTTCATGATCATCAAATATTATTTTGATATGAGATATTTTTTGACATAGCAACAAGTACTACTCGTACTGCCTAAATTATCCGACCTCGTACTACCTAAAGGTTTGGACTTTGGAGTCTAATTCTTCTTGTTTTGATTCCAATTTTTATTAAGGGCACTTAATTATATATATAACTATGGGTGAGCATTCGGTTATTCGGTTACCGAATCGAATTCTCGAAAATTTTAAAATTTAAAACCGAAACCGAACCGAAATGAGTATAAACCGAACTAAACCGAACCGAATTTTTTCGGTTCGATTTCGGTTAAAAACTGAAAAACCAATATTAAATATTCCAACAAATATTGCCCAAATAAATTTCAATACTACCCAAATAATAACCCAACAAATACTTAATATGTCCAGTACTTTGAACTGACCAAAAAATTGAAATTAAATAGCCAACAATTACAGCCGAAATCTGACTTCGTGCCTCTTAATATTTAAGTAATAAATTAATATTATATATATTATGTTATATTATTTAATACGGTTCGGTTTTTGGTTATTCGGTTTTTTCACCCTTAAAATTGAAACCGAAACCGAATACCGAAATTTTTAAAATTTAAAACTAAAATCGAACTAAAAATCAAATTAACCGAACCGAATTGATATTTTAGTTCGATCCCTATTCGACTTTCGGTTATAACCGAATACTGCTCACCCCTATATATAACACATCAAGAAGTCATGAAAGACAGGTCGATACTTTGTTTTAGTTCATTTTCAAAATTCACATTTAATTAGTGTTTATAATACTCTCATAAAATTAGTTGGTCGAGACTCTAATTATATCTACAAGTATAACATATAGGGAATAAGATAAAAGAGCTCGATCATATATTTATTTTAATGGAACCAACTCAATACAAATTATACATAGTTAATAATTATATATATATATACTAATCTTTTATATCAATTACTAATAAGTTGCGCTGAACTTGACCCCGCAAAACAATATTTTATCATCACCCTATTTATATGGATAACTATGGGAAACGGATACATAATTGATAAGTGCTGTTTTCTCAGAAAGAAGTTATAATGACTAATCTCCTAACCTTAGTTAGAGGACAAATCAGATGAAATATATTTCAGGGTATGTTTTGAAACACTTAAAACAGTTTTCACAAGCACTTATTTTTAAAAGTTGTGAGAGGGAGCTTTGAAAATAAATATTTTTGAAAGTTATTTTATGTGTCTCAAAATACACCCTCAGTATCTCAAAAAGCATCATCGCGAATTAATTAAAAGTCTTGTCACTTGGTCTTGTAGGAATCAGTTGCACTTTGTTCAACGGAAGAGTGCACTAAAAATGGCTGAAAAATAATAAAATAAATAAAAGAGATTCATGTTGAATACAATTTTTTTAAAACAAACTATGCCCTTTATTTTTAGTGCTAGTGAATAGTAGAACCGTTATTTTTCAGGATACACGATTGAAAGCAACGATATTAACACTATATCTTTTTTTAATCGAACCGAGAAAATATTTAATGTTATCATCAGATGACTACAAGAAAATGAATAATTGCCTACAAATTTCTAAGGCCTACGAAATATTCCTACAAAAATAATTTGATCCTTAGAAAGGAAGGATTGCCTACGGTCTACCTACCAATTTTCAGAATATTTTTTTAAAAAAATACCTAAGCAAACAATCTACCTACGCATATGTAATTTCTTAAGCAAATAAATTACTTACGAGCAATCTAACTACGCATATGTAATTTCCGTAGACAAACTTGCCTACACAATTAATTTCCTAGATAATTTATATTTCCTTAGACAATTATATTTGTAATTTAAAAATAACCTAATATAATTTGAAAAATTTGTAGACAAATCGTAAAAAACTTTTATTATTTAAGGAAAAAAAATATATTGTAAATTTCGTAGGCATTTAAAAAAAATATTGGAGAATTTCGTAGGCAATACATTATTTTTTTATAGTGTAAAATACATATAGAAATATCAATATGACGGGTACTTGAGTGACATGTTAGAAAATTAACTCCCATCAAGAGCTAGATCTTGTATGCACCCAGGTGCACCGTGCACTCATAGTGCATTTTAGAAGTGTACAACTTGTTATGCTGAAAAATGCAATTTATTAACACAAAAAAGTGCAAATGTTAATATGTGAACATAGATGCTTTTGTTTGGAATAATTACACGTCTTTATTTTATATAATTGCACGCTTTTAAAATATATTAAGAGTGCATAGTGCATCCGAGTGTACATGAGACACACTCCCCCGCCAAAGTGTTATTAACACGAATCACACAAATACCACGAGTGTTTATGTATTAACAATATCAAAATCCACAAATACGAAATGGCATTCCCGTAGTTCCTCCACAAACTAGTGGCACTAACCGAAATCCTCCTTACTTATACCCCCACAACCCCATTTCTCAACATCCGTTATTCCGTCACCCGTAACGCCGCCGCCGCCACCGCCGCCGCCGCCACATAATGGGCTCAACTCCAAGAATCTCGACGCCGTCGTCCACGAGAAGGCTGACAAAAAAGTCACCCAATTCAAGCCGAAGGCTCCACAAACCGGATCAAGAGCGCCACCGCACGACCACCCACATTAGCGGCGGCGCGTCGGTTTCCGACAAGCTGGAGGCCCTCAAGAGCCTCGTTCCTTCCCAAAGCCCGGAAATAAAGCCCGAACAGCTTTTCCAAGAAACCGCCGACTACATTGCGCTTCTGAAAACACAGGTGTTTGTTTTGCAGAAATTGATTGATTTTTACGGATCTCAATCTCAAGAAAACCAAAATGTTGTATAGAATTTAGAAACACGGCGTTTTTTTTATCGTCTCTTAAGAAAAGGTTTACGAGAAAGTATTATGTACACTATGTGCAACGTATACTATAACAATAGACAATAGTATTAGTTCGTGTAAACAATAGTATTAGTTCATACGGCTAAAACTATAGTTATTACGAGCGATACTATTAATTAGTGGTGTATATGCACAAATTGCAAATAATACTTTGCTGGGATTACAAATGACATAAGAAATCAAGATGGAAGTTCCTTTTTTTTTTTTTCTTTTTTTTTTTTGCTAAATTTTATTTCTTGACGGTTAGTTTTTGAAGAATTTGTTAGTTATCGTGGCAAAAGATTTGGATTTTTGTCATCAATAGTAACACAGTTTGTCGCTTATATAGATGTAGGGATATTGCAGGTTAGATAATTAGTTTCTTGATTTAATTTTTTTTTTTTTTTGGTCGTTGATGTGAAAATGGGACCAAATCCCATAAACTTTATATTGCAGTTTCTTGATTAAATTATTTGTGAGAGTTACATCTTGTTATTACGATTTGATTCAAATTTAATGTTATGCTTCCTTAATCTTTAGCATTTTCAGTGAATTAATCAGATTTATCGCATATTATGTCATCTGTGCCTCTCTATTTCTGATCATATTGATCATATCTTTTTTAGCAACACTCATTACGTGAGTTAGATCTATACATAAATTTTATTGAATCATATTTATACATAATTTTATCACTTATATGTGAAAAAATTGTTATTGATATTTTATAGTAAATTTTTTAATACATAATAGTGAAAAACTCCGGCTCACACAAATTTTTATTTATCTTTTTTATAGTTAAGTACTCCGGCCTTATATAATTAAATGCCATTTTAAAAGTTAAATTTTATTTATAATTAATCACCGCTTTAGCTATTTTTCAATTTCTTCCAAATATATCTAATTAATATTTAAAAAATATATTCTTTTTTTTTTAAATTAAGAGAAGAAATAATGGAGAGAGAAATAAGACCATTTTATGTACTCTAATTTATACACGTTCTCGAAAATAAAAACATAAACGATATATATGATGAAAATGAGGGAGTATTTCAGGAAAAAAAATGGAAAATAAACTATATAGATTGCTATAATATAATAAAGTATATATATTTGGAGAAATGATGTATAAATTTGAGTAGGTAGTAATATTGAGATGATCACATGGGTATCTGAATGAAACAGACAAGTCTGGGCAGCACTGTAATGGCTTCCACATGCCATGTTATGGCAACACAGACAACTAGATTGTGTACATAACATTTGCAAACAAATTCCTAACTCATTCTTTGTCGTTTTCTTCTTTCTCAAACCTTTTTCTTTATTTATAGTAACATTTCCTTTATGTGCTTCCTTTTAAATACTTTAATATTTTTAACCCAATTTTGGACTAGAATATTCTTAAGAGAATCATATATTTTAATTTGATTCAAATCTAGAAAAGTTTTTTTTTTTTTAAGAATCATTTTTTTTAATATGTTATCAGGATCCCAGTAATATTTAAGCTTAAATCCAACTTTTAAATGAAGACTCTTTTAAATGGATAGGACAATGCAGTTGATCCGAAAGTCTATAAATACCCTGCATTGGTCGACATTCAAGTTTGAGGAAAAAGTGAAATATCATTTGCTCTACTCCAAACTTTAAAAAGTAACATCCAAGACACAATCGAAAGTACAACCTAAAGTGTTTGTATCTTGTAGGAGTGTGAGGGTCGGTGTTATTCTATTTGTACTGGTCGAGGGAATACAATTTCTCTCATCAGTATTGATTTTATCTTATTAGATCAAGTTTTAAGTTGAATAAGATCACTAGTTACTTGATTGAATAAATTAATTTGGGTGTGTGGTTTTCACTACACCTTTTCGAATCTTGTAAGAGGTTCTTGTGTATCTCACTACTTGTTATAGTGATGTTTTTAACCATGAGGTTCGTATAGTCTGGATTACAGACTATACACAAATTTAAAATCGGGTCACTTACTAGGAACTACATTATACAACTGCATAATTCTAATAACTACAAAAATTTTATTGAGTTTACTTATACCTACAAACTGACTATTTTAACCTTATGATCAACAAGTTCTGTGTTTTAGAGAAAAAAAGGAAAAAAATTGATTTGATGGGTCCCTCTCTTGCCGAGGACGGCTTCAATATCTACACTCAAACCTTTTTTTACCATACCTACTCCAAATTTTAGAAAAGACCACCTACCTGTTGGGAAATTCGGGGTGCCTGGATCTATTCGAGGTGTATTTAAATACATATTTAAATTATTCAATTAATTACTAACATGAATTAATTTTAAATCAATTCAACATAATAATTAAACAAGCAATAACAACATGCGTACACGTAATTCACGTAAATCCTAAGCATGCGAATCTAGGAGTTATGAGATTACGTACCTCTTGTAGAGACATCCGTTGAGACGATGGATCAAGCCAAAATGCCTTCTCAAATATATCATATGTCCACGAACGCAATCCGGTGGAAGGATTCTCACGAACGATTTTAATAAAGGAGAAAAACAAAATTATATGCCGCCACCTTTGTGGATTTCTAATTTTTCCAACACATGAAATTGTATTGGGATGAAAAATTCATCCCCTATTTATAACAAGGGGTGACCGATTTTTTTTCTCTAGAAAAATAAGGAGAGAATCTTTTTCTTGATCTCCAAGAAATCTTGAATATATCCAATATATTCTTTTCTCCATAATTAAATTTTCCACAAAAATCCCACTTCCCTTTATTACAAGATTTTCAAAAAATACAAGGAAACAAGAATCAAGATTTGATTTCTTGAATTTATGGGATAATCTTATATTCCAAGAATACTTATCTTTTTTCATAAATCTTTTCAAGAAAATCAAGAAAATTTTTCCTGTTATTTTTCCTACAATTTTCGAAAATATCTAGGAAAAATTAGGCAATAATATTTTCTTCTCCTTTTCATTAATTGGACTTTAATTTGGGCTATTTGAGGGGCCTATAGGAGAATTAAGATTGAACCTCCAAATGGCTATGAAACTTTAATATTAAGCCAAAATATTATTCAAGTCCATTAATATTAATTTACTCCACTATAAAATTAATATTGAACTATCCATCTTAATCCATATTACGATGCTTTAATAATATGGCTCCCGGTTATTATTTTTCGTGTTTAAGATTATCTAGTCCACTAATTAATTAAGCCACTGAACAAGCTTTATATTAATTAATATCTTTGTCATTGGAGTAAAGACAACTCAACAATATTATCCATACCGGAAATAAATTTCCACTTGCAAGATTTGATATGATAAAGCTTCTGAGCCCACCAAGGGGACAAATCAAGCAAGTCGTACTTGCACACAATTCTCCATATTAAATCTTAGCAATCGTCATGTAACTAATAATATTGCCCAAGATATAAGGTATCGAATCGCGTTGATTCTCTTCCCATCATAAATCAAAGCAATAGTTATTAATTTCACACGATCCTATTTAAGGGATGGAGATTAAGAAATAACGAACCACTGAAGTCTAATTCTCGTTTATTCAGTATCGAAGAATTTATCCTCCTGTAGGTCATATTCAGCACATCATAATGCACTAGTGCAATCTCTTGGTCAAGACAAGTCAATCTGAGCATTACACTTCAACCTTTCATGATGAATTGTTCATTTCTATCTGAGTTGTGAATTTGTACTTAGTTACGAGGAACTGTTAATTTGATCTTCCGTGATCTGGTATCACCAAAATAACTACAATGTAACACGTACTACTTATTGAACAGGTTTGCAACAAATATATATAACATTCAATCATATTTAATGCAACATTGATAAATAATTTATTTCAGTAAATAAATAAGAAATTCAGTTTGATTATACAAAGTAAAAATCATACTTTCCAGTATAACCCCAACACTACCCACCCCCAAAAATTCTCTTCACAAATTCAAAATTCTATTTCAAGATGATTTCGATTTTGAAGATGATATATTGATTATGGTTTCAATTTAAAGGTAATATTGATTTTTTGCCGATTTGTTCAGTTTTTCAGTAATTCTCTCGCCAGATTTCAGAAATCCTCTCCTCAAAAATTCTCAGCCCAAATTTCAGAAAAAAGTTTTTTTTTTTCAGTCCATTTCAAGATGATTTTCTTGCTACATATTCTTTATTTTTTGACGATTTGTTCAGTTTCTTTGTTCTTGGTTTTTTTTTATATGTTGATATGTTAACTATCATTTCAATTTTTTTTCTTTGTTCTTAGGTTTTTTGAAACATTCAAACATAACAATGGTGGTAAAGAAGATTGCTCATGGTTGTAATGTTGGAAAAGTTGTTAAAGCTGAAAAAAAAAAGAGCAGAAGAAGATGAAGAAGGTTAGATTGTTTAACCCACTTTATTTTCGCAGTAATTCAATTAGTTCAGAAATATTCTATATTTGTTCAACAATTTGATACTATTGTTCATAAATCTTTTGGGTTGCTTAAACCCCAACTAAGAATGTTGTGAATTTTTACACTTTGTAAATCGCAAATGAGCAATAATCCATGTTTTCTTGATTGTGATCTTGATTAAGAATTGAAATTTTTTCAAAATTTGTTCGGTACACATCTTGAGTTCTTCAAATCTGTAATTTTTTTAAAATTTTTTTGTCTTTTAATGGTTTTAGTGTTGGTTGTTTGCTGAGATTTTGGTAGAAAATGATTAGAACTGATTTAATTTTTTAATGTTGTGTAATTATTATATTTTCACTATTGTTCAGAAAATGATAGATTTTCTAATTCTTCTAAAAAAAATTGTTCTCAAATTGTGGCATATTGTTAAGAAAAGAGCAGATGAAGGTGAAGAAGATTGGTTTGTTTAACCCTTTGATTTTTTAATTTGATTTATCAAAACAATTGTTAAGATATTTTATCCTATTGTTCAGAAGTTTTCCACACATGTGCAAAAATAATTTGATTGATTTAGTTAGTATTTTGGCCCAAGGTGATTCTAAACTATATTATTATCAAATTATTTAGTTTGTATATTGGTTTTTGTTGTTACTTTGTTGAGTACGATTTCTTCTCAAAATATTTGTTCTCAAATTTTATCATATTCTTCAGGATTGTTGATAGAGCATGTCAATATACACAAGATGCTGAAAGATATAATATGTGAGTCATCATTCGCATCTTTCCATAAAAATCATTATATTTAGTTTTGAAAACTAAACTAATATCACTGAACAGATGAGAAAATCTATGTTAAGTCCGACTGGAGCTGAGAACGATGTGTTCCGTACGGTTATCAGTTTTTGCAATGATGCATCTAAGGAATATGGGATTGGTCTTGAAGAAGAAGATGGTCTAAGGAATATGAACTTTGGAGTGGAATTGATCGTACTATACCATAATTATAAATAAGTTTGTAGTTGATAGTAAATAGAGATGGTGGTATTTTATTGTTTCTAAGGATTAAACAGTTTGGAACTGTTTTCGTTGTTTGGGACGATGTCACTTTATTAGTGTTTTATTATGAATTTGTGTATTATGTGTAATTTTTTTTGCACTTTTTTGGCATGATGGCAGATCAATATAAATATAAAAAAAGAGTAGTTGCATGTGTTTATCAAGAACACTATCCTCTTTTCTGAACAATAGTGAAAAACCCAAAACATATACTGATCATGTAAAATGCACATGGACTACTTACACAAAATATCATAGGAATAAAATCTGAACATACTAATACTTGGCTGAACAAACTAATATTGTACTTAACATGTGCCGCAAAAACTGAACAAATGCATGTAATTTGCTATGTTGTTCAGTAATTTCCAGTATTGTAAAAGGCGCTCTAGGCGGCCGCTGGCCGCCCCGATTTTAGCCTAGTCGGCCCTTCTACGCGATTCTGGTTCCAGGCGCCGCCTAGACGGCCAGATTTATTATTTTTTTTCATTTAAATTCTCACTTATCTCAGTAATTGAAAAATGAAAAATCATTACAACCTTAAACCTAAAAAAGAGCACAGCTGCACACGGATTTAAATTGGGCATAGAGACTCAAGTGATAATTCATTTTAAGGCGCCACTCGAAGCCCGCTGCTCAAAGCCCGCCGCTCGAAGTCCGCCGCCCAAAGCCCACCGCTCGCCTTCCGTCTGAAGCCTGCGCACTGCCCGAAGCCTCCAGGTTTTTTTTTTAAAGTAGAGTTTTGGGGTTAAGATGGAGGTGTTGTGAATTGAAAATTGACCGTCGTGGTGGAGGAGGTTTTTTGGTGTGGAGTTTTTCGGGAAAAATACACTGTATCTACATATGTCATTTTGGGGAGGAAATAACGTTTACTGTACGCATTTTGGGCTGGGCTTTTGAGAGGGATTTGATTTTTTATTGGGAAATTCTTCATATGGGGGCTTTTAACATTTCAATTCAATTAATAAAAATGCTGAACAAACAAATCAACAGCAGAAAACTTAATTAAAAAAAAAAAATTGGATCTCGCCCGCCTAGCGATTTCCGACTTCTGTACCCTTGATAATTTCTGAACATGTTCAGAATAAAACTAAACGAAATGGATCTTTTTTTTTTTTGAAATAAAGTGATTGAAATATAAATGAGAGAAGGACAACTAAAAAATTTGATGAGAGCAGAAGTGATTGAAATATAAATGAGAGATAAAGTGTGATGAGAGATAAAAATGTGGTTGAAATATAAATGAGAGAAGAAGGACAATTAAAAGATTTATTTACTCTTATTTCAAAATCAGCCGTGCGGTTCAAAATAAGGGTAAATCTGCCCATTTTCTAAGATTTTGTAGGTATTAGTAATGTTACCTTTTTACATGTAGTTTTTAGAGTTTTTAGTCAAATCTATGTAGTTTCTAGTAATAATCCCTTTTGAAATCCTTTGCATTGCGTTTTTATACTTCCGCTGTCATATGTTGTTTTACATGTTGCACAATATTTTCAACAACACTCTGAAAATACATGCACACACACTTTCATTTTATTTTTGAAACGACGATAATTTTTGTGCATGACAGTAATAATTTTTGTACATAATAGTAATATTTAAAAGATAGAGTTCACCGTGAACTTGGGCTCATACAAGTTTTTGTCTTTATTCTTAACATGTATATAAAAATAAAAAATGAATTCTTTTTTCGGTACAACTTAAAAAGTAAAGAGTATGTATCCCGTGAAACTGATTCCATATTTGCAGACCTGGTCCTTCAATTCTCATGATTAATACACTTATGTAGTGTAAGTCATACTCTTAAGTTATTACTACTAACATGCCTATTGTAATATAAATCATGTTATTCAGTATTAGAGTAATATCATTTTTATAGAAGTAAGTCATACCATTCAGTTATCACGACTAATTTTTTTTAATAATATAAGTTATACTTCTTAATTAGTTTCATGGATCTCTTGTGTGAAATTTATTCACTCTACACTTTGCCAAAAGTAAATATACAGAGTTTAATTAATGAACAAATTTTAAACGATGTTAAACATCTCAAGCACGAGAATCTATACATTGAGTTCATGGTTCTAATATTATTTCACCTTAATAAGAAACAGGAGTTAGCTTAATAAATTCTTGAAATGTTGAAACTCATTGGTTGTTTCAACAAGTGTTTGTCACGAGCTATGATCAGACCAAATATTAGAGTAAATTTGCTTGAATGTAGGTATGACATAAAATGACATAAATATGAATTCGTTTTGCATTATATTTTTTTTTATATTTCAGAATTTGATTTCTAAGATTGTTGTATCAACTTCTTTACACACTTGTAGCTTATCCGGCCCACGCCAATTATTAGGTTGTTCAACCGAGTATGCACACATTTAGACAAAAATTTGTATGAGATAGTCTCATATATATAAGACGGGATAATTTGTATGAAACGGAATGAAAATTAATATAAATTAACACATATCCCTTTAAATGTTAAAGCTTCATGCCCAAATTATACTCTGATTTTTATTAGACTATCTCACACAAATGTATCTCTATATACTATAGTAGATTCTGTGTTACACGAAATCTTAAATAAATATCTTAACATTCCTATTATATTATTCAGGTATTTATTTAATTTTAAAAATTCATTTAGTTTATAAGATTGAATGACAAATTATTTTTTTAATAATTCGGTATCCAGTTCAATATATAATCGACTAATTAGGAGGGACCAGAACTCATCATCCACTAATGGGGACTCACTTCAAGACAAAACAAAGCTTGATCGGATGAACTAAGATATTTGGCATGTGGAATTTTGGAGGATTTAAATTCTTGAGCAAAATTTTAGAGAATTTAAAATCTTATATCGAAATCCTAACAAATAAATGGGACATGTCTAATCGAATCAAATAATTTAAATATGAGTGGGTCTCATGTGCACCCGGGTGCACCGTGCACTCATAGTGCATTTTAGAAGCGTGCAACTATACAAAAACAGAAACGTGCAACTATTCTAAACAGAAGCATGCAACTATGTTCCTATATTTACAGTTGCACTTTTCGGTGTAGATAAGTCGCACTTTTCAACATAACAAGCTGCATGCTTCTAAAATGCACTATGAGTGCACGGTGCACACGAGTGCATACAAGACCTAGCCTTTAAATATTATATGGGTTTTTTAAACTTTTAATATTTGTTTAAACAACTTTTCAGATTTAATTAAAATGAAGTTTAGATTTGTTCAAGTATTTTTCAAGTTTATTAAAGAGATCGTTTATATTTCATTTAGCCCAGAAGTCCAATATCCGACCTTCACGTAAACTCCGGTGTTATTTCAGCCCAATAAAAATGCTCAGGCCCAAGCCATATATACTTGATTCGCGATTTATTTAAAAAATTGTTTTATAGAATTCTTAAATTCTGCCGAATTTTTATTTAGTATCCTCAAAATTGATAACCTTATGCTGACCACGCTATTAAAATTTTTCTTTTTCCCTACATAATGCACACGGTAAACATTTTTGGATTTAAATCCATATATATACCGTCAAAATGTTTGACAAAAATGGCAGTGCACCTTGTCAAATTTCAAAATTTCCAATCTAGACTTTTAATACTAATTGTCATTGTTACGACACAAAATAAAATCAATAAAATACTATATGCCTAAAATATTCAATTTCGATCTTGTGTCATGTGTGGGTTTGACCATTACTTTTCTTCTATCATTAATTTAGCGCGAACATCAATCTTTATCACTTTTGAATTTTTCTATAGGAAAAATTTTCAAGGGTCCAATTTTAATATGGATTCTCATTTTATAAACACAGGAGAAACATTTATAAAATAAGGATATTTTTTTTAAGACAATTTGAAATTTGGGTGTTTACATATGAAATTCTTCCTATTTGATTTTTTAGTATATGTTCTCTTTTAAAAAATAATTATATATGTCACTCCACGCCTTATATAAAACTTGCAGTTCTCCAGGGTTATATAAAATTGCAGTTGAAAGTTTGAAACTGTAGCAATCACAAATTGACTTTTTTGTTTGAATTTGTATCTTTCCAAAAACAATAAAGCAATTTTGTGCTGATGCCATAGAGTACGACATTTCATCTTTCCCATGCTTTTTTTTTTAATAACTAGATATCCAATTAAAGATGGACTAATTCGAGAGATCAGAACTCATCGTTCACTAGTGACGATCCATTTTAAGTCAGAACAAAGTTCAATATGGATTGACCCATTTTCTTCCTGCATTTTTTGAGAAAAAAAGTTTTTTGGTCGCATAACTTATCTACTGTCAATTTTTCATCCCAAAAAATTTAACTGTCCAATTTTGGTCCCATAACTAAATTGATTGTCCAATTTATATCCCATTTTTGCCAAAAAATCGTGAATAACGCCGTTTTTATGACGTATAAGTCACGTTCCGGTAAAATTTGGGGTTCTCTATACCCTCGATGACGTGAACGCTGACTATTTATTTACGGTTTTCAATGAAATAAACTACCCATGTGTCCAATAAATGTAATTAAAACTAAAATTTAAAATCTGTAAATCTAAGAACAACTCAATTTTATCGGCACGCGACTTGTATGAAATCGAAAATGATGTTTTTTCAATTTTTCGGTGAAAATGGGACAATCTATTTAGTTGTAGGACTAAAATTGGACATTAAATTTTTTTGGACCGAAAAATGGACAGTGCATAAGTTATGGAACAAAAGAACTTTTTTTCTCATTTTTTTTAATAACTCGATATTCAGAATAAAGACTGATAAATTCAGGAGAACAAAATTCACTGTCTATTTGCGGGTTCCCATCCACTTCAAAACATAATAATATTCTATATGAACCGACCCATTTCCTCCTTGCTTTTAATTAAACAACGTAATGTGTATATATTGAAAGTACGTAATAATAAATCAGATTAAACACCAAACTAAAACAGGGGGTTCAAGTAGAAATCAAATCATCATGGTTTTTATAAATAAAACATGGGGGTTCAAGTTATCTTAAATATTGCAAAATAATTTTATTCGATATAATAAACATGTGGTCACATCAAATCAAATGAAGTTCAAAAAGTAGACACAAAGACGAGATGCACTAGACAAAATTGAAATCAGAATCCACGATTGAATCATATAATAGCTTCTATTTGTGTATCCAAGTGACAAATTTATTGAGATTCTTGTGGGAAGCCCCTCCTTCTTTCACAGTATTCTCAATGTGTTTCTTAAATTGCAGAGACCTCTCTTTAAACTCCTTATCACCAAGAATTAGATCGATCTTGGTCTTAAATTCTTCGGATGTAATAATATTCCCGTTTTGAACATCGCGTTCGAACCTCACCCCGACTTTCCAAACATCACATATGTAGCTTTGACTCACAAACTGGTCCGAAAAATACGGCCAACATAGAATCGGGACCCCACTGCTTAAACTTTCTATAGTCGAGTTCCAGCCACAGTGACTTACGAAGCAAGCTACAGAAGAGTGCCTCAAAACCTTCTGTTGAGGCGCCCAACCTGCAATTCAACACTAAAGACTATCAAACTTTTTCACTAAATTATTTAATTTCATGAAGTGTATAGATTTTGATTTGTTAGATCCATTACCGAAGCTAAAGAAGTGAAAAGTCAAATAGTTCATGTTTTGACTTTTGAGTAGAGAAGTACTATTTACATTAATATTTTGATATATAAGTTAATTCCACCCCAACTTTTCAATAAGATACACTCTTTTACCAATTGTTGTAGTATAATATAAACTTAACCATTTAAAAAAGACCGCAATTTGTTGAAGAAAAAATCAACTCATTAATTTATAAAAGATAAAGTCTAGTATGAAAATTTTATACATGAATTTTTTTTAATTTACAATCAAATTCTGTAATTGGCGAAGGTAAGACAAAATTGAGTGGTTCATGGTTCACTCGGCCCAAGTGGTTCATGGTTCACCCGGCCCGAATAAATCATAATTTAGGATTCATTATTTAGTGTTTAGGGTATAGATGGTTGATTTAGGGCAATTTTATAAATTTTCATACATGAAAATTTTCACACTAGACCTACTCTTGATAAATTATTTCAGAGTTAACATTTTCCACTCCTATTAAAAAGAAAAAATACACAACCAACACTACAAGAAAATTGACATTTAGTTATAATAATAAAAATTCTATCACTATTATTTTTTTATTTAAAAGTTTTCAATGACAAAAATTAAAAATATGTTCTGGCGTTATAGACTTTTAGTTAGGGAAGCAATAGTGACAAAAAAAATTGGTCAACGAGTCAAACCTGTAATCCGGCCCCTGCCCGACACTCTGTCCAAAAAACCGTCGGGGAATTCTTGCTTCTCCTCCCCCGGTATCGAATCAGGTCTCACTACCCACAAAAACGGTATATTCGTTTCCTCAATCCCTATAGCCAGTTGTTGAAACTGAGCGTTGCTAAGTATCGCGGTGCTGCCAAACGCGACGTAAATAACCGAGCTAGTGTGTTGTTGGTCTAGCCACTCCAGGCACTCGGAGTCCTGTTCCAAGAAATGGCCACCCGAATTCGCTTGTCGATTTTCGGCGGTCAGAAGGGGCCCGATGGGGACGATGTGAGAAGGAAGGTGGGTGTATGCACCCTCCTCGAGATCGAAGGTGGAGGTGCATAACAACCAATCTGCGGATTTAAGATGGGGGGTGTCGTGCACCATTATCTTGAAAATTAGTTTCTGAATGCTTTTACTGTCGCGGTGCCAGATGAAGTGTGATGGGAGCATGCTTGGCATTCCTTTTGCAAATTTAACCGCCTTGTTCTGTAATTCACGACCTGCAGCATGAGCAAAATTAATTTGCATATATGAGATCCATTTTTAGGTTATATTTCGTATATTGTTCTCAGAATTGTTATTTTGCATTTTTTATGGGAATAGTTTTCAGTAGTATTTTATTGAGGAATGAAAAAAAATTATGTGAAAGGTAGGGTCTCATTTGCATTCATGCCATGTGCACCGTGCACTTATAATACATTTTAGAACCGTACAATTTGTTATACTAAAAGATACAATTTATTTACACTAAATCGTGCAAATATTAATATAAGGAAAAAAAATTGTACGTTTCAATATAACAAATTGCATGTTTTTAAAATACACTATGAGTGCACGGTCCACTTTAATGTATACAAAATTTAGATTTTTTATGCTACGTACGGGAAATACTTTTTTAGTAATTTCCAAATAAAATTTTCTTTTCTTCAACTTTCTAATTAGTTAGAAGTTAACTTTACCTATGAGTACCCTTTCAAAAAAAAAAAACCTTTACATATGAGAATCTTTATGAAACAAATTAAAGATATTCTTTCAGTAATATTCCTTTCCGTCGTTTCATTTCACTACAATGGAATTTTCTTTTTCTTCAACTTTCCAATTAATTTAATTACCAAGTAGTATAGGACAAAAGAAAAATCGCATTAAATATCTGAAATTGAAAACACACACCCCGACAAAAAAAAATGGAGATGCAATAAATTAAACTAAATCATACCCTCATTGTCAACTATCCCATCTTCAATCAATTTAGGCACGTTAAATATCAACGGGAACATCGCCGCCGGCACTACCGAGAAAAGTGCCGATTGTACCCCCAATTTCCTGGCAGCTTCTTGGATCCCACAAAGGTGGTGGTCACAAATCACACACGTCACCTTCTCGTCCTCCTCCTCCATCTTTACAATTAACTTCTCGATATTCTCGGGCAAGACTTTCCACACCGTCTCTATGAACTTCTCGGGGACGACTCGCTCCTCCGGTTCCAGCCCGTCTGGAACCGAGCGGAAGCGAATCGGGCCCCCCGAGGAGGACTTGGTGACGATTTCGTGAACGAAATCGACGTTCACGAATGTGATCTTGATGCCGTGATGTGTGGCTAGGATGTGTGCTAGCTCAAGGAGTGGGATTACGTGGCCTTGGGCCGGGTAGGGCACCATCATGACATGTGGTTTTCCCATGCCTTAATCTTGTCAAAATTAATAGTGAGGTGTGTTTATGTATATTTGGAAATATATATGTTTTGATTTGTATGAAGTTTGAGGGTCTAGGTTTGTGTTTATATATATGTGTGTGTTTAAGGGTGTGGTAGTTGAAGGATGTAGTGGTTGAGTTGTGTGAAACATAGACAAATTATATAAAAATTGATATTTCCCAGATAAGTAGTAATATTTTTTTGGACGAAAAAGGCCTTACAAAACAAGAGCTGGAAACCATTGCCGACCTATTATTCTCTCTCTCTAACAAAAACACTATTATTAGTCCACGTGATAACTTGCCTTCGATAATATAGAGTTGAGATTAAATTTTTTTTTAGTCCAGTACTTTTGCTTCGTTTTGAAATTGGTCCTGTACGTTTTGACTTTTTGATTTGGTCCTGTAAGTTTTTTAAAAATTTTAAAATTGATCATGTAAGTTTCTAAATTTTTTAAATTGATCATTTTCACTTTCTTCAACAAATTCTGTTATGAATGCTACATACGTATGTAATTATTTTGTTATTCCCTTTAGTTTTGAAGCGTCGCTTGAACTTTTTTAATCATAATAATCTTACCCAGATTTTTGATCGGGTTTAAAAATAATTTGTACATTAAAAGACAAAACAAATCAGGTCAGTTTATTGGGTCTAAACTGACCAAAAGATAAAAAAATAAACCAAAATATGCAGAAAATCACTATTACTGCCTTAAAAAACACGCAAATAAAATTATTGGAATTAAAAAAGTTTAGGTGGTATTTCAAATTAAAATAAAAAATAAAATAATTACATAGATTGTTGTTACCATATTGGTGACCTGCTATAGCAGGTGAAATGACCAATTTAAAAATTTTAAAAACTTACATTACCAAAATAAAAAAGTCAAAACACACGAGATTAATTTCAAAACGATACAAAGTTACAGGACTATTAAAAACCTAATCCCTATATAGCTAGTTACATTATCATTTCCAACACGGGGTTCGAACTTGCGTTGCCCGGGACTTCTCCCTATATTTAATTGGCTGTTAAAGAAGCAATTTTGTATATTAAAAGTTGGATGGTTCAATTTTTATAAATTGTATCTTTTGATATAATAAGTTTATAATTTTAAATGTAATATAAGTGCACGGTGCACCTGAATGCATTGAAGACTTAACAAAACATGAGGACTAATCATTTAAAGTAGGAAACATAATTAAACAAGCACTTCTGGAAAAACCTATGTCGGCAATGGTCTGTTATGTTATGTTACTGTCACCTTTAGTCCTCAAGTCTTGTTTTTAAGGACTTTTTCGTCCTTTAAAAGGGAAAAATCCAATTTTTGTCACTAAAGTTTACCGTTTTACAGTTTTGGTCACCCAAGTTTACTCACTTTCAAAATTGGTCACTCAAGTTAATTTTTACTCTCACATTAGGTCCTGCCTTCAGTTAACCCTTCTTTGACTGACGGAAACAATTAGAAAAAACGCGAAATCATTTTTAACACTCTCAAATCGAAATTTCAGCCTCTTTTCCCAAATTACTATCACCCTCAAAATGCATTGTGTGCAACACCTTCACAACAACATGAAAAAGATGGTTTCTAAGGGCTTGTAGTTAAGAATGCATTGTGGGCAGCAGCTAGAGCAACAAGGTATGAAGTATTCACTGCTAAAATGCAAGAGATGAAGGATTTAGATTAAAAATCATATGATTGGCTTGCAAAGAAAAATCCTTCTCAGTGGTCTAGGACATACTTCAATCCTTTACCCAAGTGTGATATCTTGAAAATTTACTTATTCTTCGTGCAATACGCGTTCAAATTGGAAATTAGGGTTTTTGTAAAAGGGGGAAAGAGGCCGGAATTTCGATTTGGGGATGCTAAGAATGATTTCGCGCTTTTTTTAGTTGTTTACGTCAGTCAAAGACGTGTTGACTGACGGCAGGACCTAATGTGAGAGTAAAAATGAACTTGAGTGGCCAATTTTAAAAGTGAGTAAACTTGGGTGACCAAAACTGTAAAACGATAAACTTTAGTGATCGAAATTGGATTTTTCCCCCTTTAAAATTACTTTTCTAGCTAGGAAATATCAACGTTCGAATATCTATGCTTAATGAGTTAATTCTGAGGTTGAACAATAAGTTAGGGGTAATTTCGTAATATTTATATATAAAATAAATAAATAAGTTAAATTTTGTGTGTATACGAGTCCAAAAGTAATGAAATTTTGTATAAATTTATAAATACTATGAAAGTGAAATTTATGAAAAAGTTTTTCATTTTTAGTGTGGAAATAATATTGGGAGTGAGACGTCCTAACAAAACAAGTGTACAAGTACTCGTAGAATAAGGGATTACTTCATTTCGCTTTCATGCACTATTTAATTTAATTTTCTTTGTAAAGTTTAATCATATATAGGAATATTTATAGTGCATGGGGAGGGAATTGAAACCTAATTAATATTCTCCTTTGATTAATTTCTTCTTTTAACAAAAATGATGTTCATTTCCCTCAGTTTTTCCTCTTCAATAGTATAGCATTGTTTGTACTTAACTTGTATTGTTAGGGGTTCTTGAATTCTTGTTTTCCTTTATAAAGCACGACCTTATATGTATGTATAATTATATAAGGTATATATGTTAGAATAAAGTGCCTGTTATTATTTACTTTTTTTAAGGAAGAGACGAGAAATTTCTCTCACTCGTGACAGTTTGTAAATCAAAAAATATGTCCAAATAGCAGAGACTTGTTAAAAAGAACCAACAAAATTTAATCCTCAGGACAAACCTCCATAATATATCAATGAAAGTTTTATTCCACGTAGGGTTCGAATATGCGTCGCCAGGAGAATTCTCCCCACATTTCAAGACAAAACTTTGTATAGACCTGGTTCATTCTATGAACTCGGTTATTTAAGTATCACTGTTACATACAAAAACTTTTACTGTTATGAACAAAAACAATCACTGTTTAGAAAATACTTTATATTTTTAAATAGTGAAAGTTTTTGTGCATAACAGTGATAGTTTTTACACATAACAGTGATAGAGTTCATGTGTGAACCTGGTTCACATGAGTGTTACTCACATTTCAATGGCTGTTAAAGAAGCAATTTGCATATTAAAGGCTTTACGAAATTATAATTATAATGACACAGAATCATACTATATGCCAACATTTTTGTGATGATTTTTTAAAACCATATTATGAAAAAGCTAAGAAAGCTGGTTATATATATAGACCTAGTAATCCAGACTATACGAACCTCATGGTTATTAGAATTATGCAGTTATTAGAATTATGCAGTTTTTTAAAACTCAATAAAGTTTTTGTAGTTATTAAAATTATGCAGTTGTATAATGTAGTTCCTAGTAAGTGACCCGATTTCAAATTTGTGTATGGTCTGTAATCCAGACTATACGAACCTCATGGTTAAAAACTATCACTATAACAAGTAGTGAGATACACAAGAACCATTTACAAGATCCTAAAAGGTGTAGTGAAAATCCACACACCCAAAGTAATCTATTCAATCAAGTAACTAGTGATCTTATTCAACTTAAAACTTGATCTAATAAGATAAAATCAATACTGATGAGAGAAATTGTATTCCTTCGACCAGTACAAATAGAATAACACAGATCCTCACACTCCTACAAGATACAAACACTTTAGGTTGTACTTTCGATTGTGTCTTGGATGTTACTTTTTAAAGTTTGGAGTAGAGCAAGTGGTATTTCACTTTTTCCTCAAACTTGAATGTCGACCAATGCAGGGTATTTATAGACTTTCGGATCAACTGCATTGTCCTATCCATTTAAAAGAGTCTTCATTTAAAAGTTGGATTTAAGCTTAAATATTACTGGGATCCTGATAACATATTAAAAAAATGATTCTTAAAAAAAAAAAAAAACTTTTCTAGATTTGAATCAAATTAAAATATATTTTTGTTTATTTTTGTGATGATTTTTTTACTATTAATTTATGGTATATTTTTTTATAAGAGTATTAATGCAATCATACTATATAAGGGAATGAATTTTGCTACACAATTAATAAATTTATTAGAGTCATACTATGTAATTTATGGATTAATTTATATAACTTAAAAGTAAATAAATTTAAATTTATAAAATTGTATAAAATGATATTGCTAACTTATTTTTTGACCGTGAATTAAGAGATCTAAATCCCTAAAATCACTCAACTTAACTAATTAATAAAGATTGATAATTTTAATATTAATTGCATAATCTTTCATATAGTTTTAGTCAACTAAACTAATATATTTAAAATTTGAAAAGTATATTATATTTCTAGAATTTGTGGGAGAGATTATATACCGTATTTACATTTTTTTGGTAATTAGTATGCTGACAAGATAATTAAAAACGATTTGTGCAGTTTTTATTTCAATATTTATTAAAAAAAAATAGGATGTCTCCGTTAAAATATGTTACAATTTATGATCAAAAGAAAAAAAACTTAAAGACAAATTGATGCCGTAATCAATCATTGAAAAAATGTGGTATATTTTTTTAGCATTAATTTAAGTATTACTAAATTTATAATGTGGCTTATCAATATATTTGCAATATATGACTTTTTCTCTTTTATACACCTTGAAAAGTGATACGCATTAAAAATGTTACTACTATTATTGAATATGCTCATGAAATATGATAAAAATTGAAGCTAAGTCTTGAATGTAAATTAATATATTTGGGTGAATCACATCAATAATCGCGTTTGAAGCTAAGTAGCAATATAAATTAATTTATTTTAGTACTCAAGTTTGACATAATGCATAAATCAAGAAATAATTAATAACAAATCTATATAAAATGAAAAATCAATAACATCATATAATAATGTCAATCATTCTTTTTTATTTAAGTATATAAATATAATTATATGAAATCTTTTTAGAAATTTAATTAAATTCGGATGTTGATTTTTTTCTTTTATTATGGACATTATTGATATTGTTGAGTACTTTTAGGTGTGAATTTATCAACATTAATTTTTTTGGGTATGTTTGACTCATTTTTATTAATTAAATAAACATTAGTGTTCAATGTATCAATTTGTTCAAAAAAATTAGAAAATAATACGTGGAATCTAATATTTGAAAATTCGGCTTAGTTGACTTCTTTAGATGGTAAAAATTTGTCAGAATGCATAAAATAAGACAAAATTAATAAAAATCCATATAAAATGAAAGTCAATTGCATTCTATAACCATTTCAATCATTTATAATTTAGGTATACAAATATAATTTTAGACATAAAAAAGTAATAAATTAATTCTCTCAATTATAATTATATTTCATTATATATATACATATATATATATATATATATATATATATATATTGTGTATGTGCCTTTAGTAGTTTCTTCTCACTTATACATGTTTATGTATTCTTTATAGTGATATAATTAATTATTAATTATTTAAAACCATCTCATTTAAGAAAATAAATGATGAGTAGTTTTAAAAAGGCATGATCAAATTAAAACATATTATCTAAAAATGTGATTTAAGGACATTAATATTTTTAAAATTATGGATCAAAGTTTAAATTACAATACGTTCAAAATTCAAAATTTAAATATACGTTTAAGATAGCGAAGATTATAGAATTATTTTTTTAGAATTATGTACCGATAATTATGGCTCGAAATATTTCATGGCAGCCAATAATTTTTTTAAGAATCATAGGTGAATATTAAGTTTATTTTTTCTATGTATAGGTGTAATTATATTTCATTTCTAATTAATGGTAATTGATTATAAATTATTACTAAATATACAAAGTCAAACCATATTTAATTAGATGCAATATTTTTTTTAATTTTTTCGATCTAATTTATTTAAATATTTTAGATAATATATGTGTATTAAAATATTCGTAAATGTATATCATCTGATTATTAGACAAAATAATGATGTTTTTTTGTTAAGTATTTAAATGTACATATTAAGAGGAATAGTTAAAATATTTAGTAGCAGTATGCTCTTGAAAAGTATTAGGCGTATGAACATTTCGAAAAATTCTATGTACTTTTTAGTTTAAAATTTTTTATTGGATTTATTTGTATAAAAATATTATAAATTATTTATTTTTATTTATAAATTTAATTTATTAAATAACTAAAATGAATATATTATCTTATCATGATTAGTTCTTATAGTATTGATTTTTTCATGGATAATATTATTTTTTCAATGGAAAAATATTGATTATTTAATGTTACAATTTTTCATGTTTGCATTTAAAATCTCTTTCATTGCAGGATTTAGGGTTTAACGTGAAATGTACACGTATGAATAACTGCATGAGAAAATACTTCTTTGAAAATATGCTTAGACTCCCTAATTATTGACAATAAATATATATCTTTACAAGTAAGTTTTTGCATAGGGTGAAACAGTGGGAAAATATTATTTTAAGGCCCGTAATTTAGGGGAAGTGACAATTTAAGGACAATAAGCTTCAGCTCGGAAAAAGTAGGATATTAGTCTCTCTCTTTTTGGTAAAAGTAGGACATTAACCTTTTTTTGAGAAAAAATAGGACATATAAAATAAATAAAAAAATCAACTAGGACATTAGCTTCCATTTTATTGACTCTCTAGAGTTAAAATACTCTATGTCAATATTGAAATAATATATGTCAGTATAAACGTACACATTTTCTCTTATGTGGAGAATTATATTTATTATATATTTGACTCAATTACAAATAAAAAAAAACTAAAACTCAATCAAATGCACAACATAAAATTAGATAGTTAAATTTAAAATTAAAGCGTTAACAAATTTTATGGTGAACTAATGACTTTCTTCAACTTAACTGAATGTATTCAATTATTTAGTTTAGAATTACTTACATTATCACTTTTAATATATCTCTAATATTTATTATTACAATATCAACTTAATGGAAGGATATTAACTTTTCAGTTTCAGTTTTGAAAAATAGAATATTAACTTTTCTTCTGACTAAAGTAGGACATTAATTTTTAGTTTTTTGGCAAATATATACTATTTTTCTCTCACACACGGGCCTAAATTTTCAAAAAAACTTAAAATTTACGGTCCTACTTTATGGAAACTCAAAATTTATGGATCTAATCTTGCGCAAACTTAAAATTTACTGGCATACTTTTGTCAAATTGAAACTATCTAACTTACTTTTCCCAAACTGAAACTTATTTTCTTTAAATTGTCATCCTCATTGTTACAAACATAAACAATATGTTTTTC